>JAYRBW010139912.1:0-37258 GCA_036023295.1 Invenusta paracnida | reverse complement strand
TTTCATTTATTTTGTGGTTTGAATGAATTTATATCTTTTAAAATTGTCTGTAGCTAACCAGCTTTTTGCCATTTTTGACGATAAAAAATATAATTATAATCTTTAAAATATAAATATACTCTTTACCTGAAACAAACCATAGATATACAAATCGACTTATGTAAATACTTTTTTGTAAAAAAGAAACTAATCAATAACTTTACGCACAAACGCATGCTCATCTTAGTGTTTTTTTTGTGATTTTTCAAAATTAATACATAATTCTATTTCATGGGAAACAATAGAATTAGTGAAGAGTTTATCTCAGATTCCATGATTGGAAAGCTTAAGACTCCCGAGTTTAATTAAAAAATGTTTCCCCTTTTCTCAGGTAAAGTATTATTTAGAAGTCCCTTATCAAAAATAATTTTCAATTTAAAATTTTTCTTGAAAATGAATATTGAAATAGTTAGGTTGACACTGCCTTATTTATATGTTATTTTGTCTGATATATGTATCTGTTTATCTTGAAATATTAATTAGGTATATTTAATTATTTTATATAATTAAAATTCTAAGTTTATTTGTTTATTTGCTTGTTTCAATTTTACTCATAGTTTCCATTAAAAATGTCTGAATAAAAAAATGTTATCAGCTGTATAAGGTATAGTATTCTTGATATGCAAAATACATGATGATAATAGTATATAGGCTTTATTTTGAGTTAAAAATGCAATGAGTTACAAGCTTGAAATATATAGGTACCATATATTGCACATTATAGAGTTGCCTGTTTATACGGAAGATGTTTTAGAAAAGATACTTATGCGAATAGGTACAATAGTAACAGTTGATCACGAAGGGCTACTGGGTTGTACGAGAAACGATAAAATAGAAAGAGCCATTCCAGTTGTTATGCTACATTCTTACAATGAAGTTTTGTTTCTTGTTTTCGGGCAAGTACATTTCAGCTAAATCGGTGGTTGTATCTTCTTCAACCAACTTCTCGGCCTGAGCACATCATGTAGGTTAATATTAATTTTCTGGAAGTCTTCACGATCGGTCCGGCCCGATCAACTAAGCTTTATAAATCCTTTGGAGCATTGCAGTATTCAAAATTGATACTTCTTTTAATGAATCTAAATACAATTGCAATTTAATGTATTCTATAGTCGCTAAATCTGTCATTTTTAGCTGGCATAAAGTAATTTTCCAAGTACATAAATGTGAGGAGGGAGGATGGGGGCTGTCGGGAATTCTTTCTGGGTCGGCTGAAGATAATTTCTTTTGATTTGCTTTTGTTGAGATTCAGATTGTTTTCCTTTTTATGTGAATATTTTTAGTGGTATATGAGTATGAAAAGATATGTGTCATTTGCATACCATATTTGAAATTTTAATTTCCTATATTGATAGGTTTTTAATTTAAAAATTAATCTAAGGTTGATCCTTGAATCCGAATTTATAATAGTTTTACAAGGGGTTTTACTATTAAAGAGGGTTTTCTGTTAGTGCTATACAAAGGAATCAATTAATTATAAAGCTCAATGAGAATTTTAAAACTTTTGCTAAATTTTTAGAAAACGTTTGGTGCTTTATACTATATATTGAAGACTTTTGACAAATCTAGTACTATCTATACTGTGAACGTATTTATCCTCTTAAAATATTTGTACCAGATTGTTAAAATGGCTATAATGGCTGCTGTTGCCTCTAAGAAAATCGTTGTTTAAAATGGTTTACTGTGATATTATTTAATAATCTGTTTCTGAAACATAACATCGACAATTATCACTATATGGGTGGGGGTTGTAGATTGTTTTCAAGATAATTATGTAACATTTGTAACATATATAAGTAATACAAACTTGATTAAAAAGTTGACTCCCGCAGCCTATTTGGAAAATTAATATAATAGGAGTATTGACCTGCGCTGCCATCTTTTTCCATCCTAGCGTGCGATCACAATTTAATTGCTTTAAAGGAAAAAGAGGCTTTGCTCGTCAACCGCGATAGTTAAGAATTAACTCTCGACTCGAACTCAGTTAACATTCTGAACTTTTATTTTAAATTATTATACTACGTACCTACTACATATCTCTGCACAATTCAACTACTGTTTTCACTACTCTACACGCTGTAATCCGATTAGCTTCTTAGTTACATTTCTCTATCGTCCTATTATACAATGATTTTTGTCATTTTTGTGTCTGTCTTCGTATTGACTTTCACCATTCTACTTGCTGTAATCCGATTAACATCTTAATTACCTTACTCAACCACCTATAGAGCATCGTTTCTTATAATATTTCTAATTCCTACATTTTGTCCTTTTATGTTTACAACTAAAAGGTACATGTACGCACGACATATATTATGTCCTTTATTTTCTCTTTTTATTCTTAAAATTGTAGCATATGTCAAGTTCGTATTACAATACAAACTTATATATGTATATATATATTATAGAACCTTTATATAAGCAATCCGGTATAGTGAGTTTATATCAAAATTAGTTTTCTGTTAAATTGATTCAGACTTGATGAATAGTATAAATCATTTCTTAGTGTAATATAAAGATATACAAATAGTTTTCTAACAGATTATCTCTACTACAGCTAAGGTAATTATAACAAAGATAAATATATTTAGATGGTGCGTTTGTACTAATAAAACACACAAAATATTATAGGGAATGAATTTGTAGAGTTACGTAGAGAGATTCATTATTTAAAATTAGTCGAAAAAATTTGTTTCTGGGAAATGCTAGTTGTTTAGACTTACATTATGTATACTCCCTTTTAACAGACGTAGTATATTATGTTGTTATATAAAATAAAAACAAAATAAGTATCATTTAGACCAGTTAATTAACAGTTTTTATGTCTGGATGGAAACAAACAGTAATAAATTTTGATACATTTTCTCTTCAATAAATAGTTTATCGGGTAAAAGCATTTGCCATCATCACATCTAAGCAGTTAATGGGAAAGTATGTCGCTTTATATAGGTACCTTAGGTATATATCTTCGCCTATCTGACAAATAGTTTATTAATAATGATTGATCTTACATTTATAAAAAAAAACGTTCAGGTAAGAAACAGGCATACTCACTGTTCTAACTATTTTCTGTCACATTTGCGCCATCAGTGTACAAAATCAATTGTGCAGCATTTGTCTCCCCTCAGACCCCATACCTTATAATAATAATTAGGTAGGGAAATTCTATGATAATAGATCGGAGGAGTGTATCATTGTAAATGGTTTGGATAAGGAGTGATTTAGCGTACATTTTTAGTTCACGTATATTCTAAATTGTCTGCCTATATTTCTACCGGCTTATTATTTAAATAATAAAAATTAATATTTTTTAGATTTTCTCTTTAGTACAATATAATATTACTAAGTTTATATAACTAATTTGCAAGCACAACTTAATCTAATTATTAGCTTTGGGTAGTTATTGGCATGACTGGCGTGTATTATGTAAAAAAACTAATCGATACCACCATTATTTTAGAATTAAGAAGGTATGTACTTACTAATAATTAGTGCCTCTTTTGTCCAGTGTTTCTCAAATTGTTTCTAAACATTGCTTCTTGTTTGTCTTTTTGTGATTACACTTATATATTCCTTAGCCATTCTTCTTTTTATAATCCTTTTTATAAGACACATGACAGTTTTAAAATAGTTTTATCTAGTAATTAGGTTACATTTAAATGTTTAATTATAATTAAGGTGTTTTCTATGCTCAAATAATATGAATACTAAATTATATTTCTTTTTTTCCCTCTTACTGAAGATTAACAAGTGGAAAATAATATACTTAAAACATGCATTGACTATGCTCTGGTTATGTTTGGTGTGCATTGAGCCTAATAGTTACTTTCGTATTAATAATAGTTATAATTATTTAAAAATGGAGCAAGCAGGGTTAGACATGGTGGACCTACACGAGAAGCCTAATAATAGAGAATTTCAGAAATATAATGTTTGTTATGGAGAATAATAATGAATATATAATGAATATATTGAAATAATGAATAGAACTATGGAGTACCTACCATTTGTCTACGAATTATTAATGAATATATGGTACCTAAAGAGTCAATTTTGAATTGTTTATATATTAGTATTTTACAAGATATTATAGTGTAGGGTTATAGACATACATGTATACGTATATTATGATTGCATTCAATATTATTTAAAATAATACTATAATTTAGTCTTTATTATGTATTAAAATTGTAAGAATAAAATAGGAAAGTTATACGATTTTTTAAATATTTATTTTATATCTCTGAATATATTTATATATATTTGTATTATTTTATATCTGGAAACATCAACCATGTTTATTCGTCGCAGAATTATTATACATAACGCATTCATCGTAAATAGTACCAATTATTTAATTTAAAATTCAACTCTCTAGAATTCTTTCGCCATGCTATTATAGAACATTTATTTTACAAACTAGAAATATTCACATGATATTATGATGGACATCCCGAGTTTTACTATTAAACTTTAAATATCAATTCTTATAAAAGCCTTTGAAAAGTGTAAGACAATAATTATAATTTTATTTCTTAAATTGTTAAATTGTATTTTTCTCGTTTTAATTAAAAAAATTGTTTTACTTAATTTAAGAAGACCTTTTTACTATGAAGACAGTTCCACAAAGTAAAACTCAGTTTAGCTAATTAAATTTTGTCCTAAATATGTGGCACTAATAATGGATAATTGATTTTGTGGTTTCCTCGCTTTACCTTTTTAGAATTGTTGCGCTTTTTTCAATTATTTTTTTTTATTATGAAAAGTCTGAGCAAATAGCATAATTATGTTTTTATACGTTTATATTTCCTGTTTTAATTAGTATATATTTTATGATAATATTTTTCACATTTTACATTGCGATTTTGTATGTATTTTAAGAAATAATATATACATAAAATATTGATTTCACTCAATTTTTGTTAAAAAAATGCAATACATGTACACTAGAAACTAGAAAGAAATACATAGTATATCTTTGAAATGTCTTTATATATGCCAAAATTTTTCCAATAAAGTTAACTAATTTTAAATATACTATTCTCTTTAAGTTGTTTCTTATGCATATAATACATATAACTATTCTTTTAGAGACATTATAGGGTGGTTCAAACATTACTGTTTAGTTCTTATAGTAAATCGACAATCTATCAATATTTAAAGAGGAAAAATAACGTTTAGGCATATTTTATTATGTAGTTATAATATATATAGAAACTATTTATTTTAAAGTTAGTAATATTTTTAATAGAATCTAAATATATATTTATACATAATATGTTCTCTATTTTTTTGCATTGCTCGTTCTTTCAGCCCGGTAACAATATCGAAAGAAATGAATTACCTTGTGATCGTGAATAAGGCCTTGGCTCTGAAAACAGAAATAGCTGCTGTATTCGTCCATAAATATGTGTCCAAATCAGACTCGACTATCTATCACGTCTTTCTTCTGGTAAGCTGACTTATCAGGTCGTGACTTTGAGGAAATAGGGATTCCTGTTGAGGAATTTTAGGAAATATAAAATTTCAATTATACGGTATTATTTTATAATTGAAAGATGTAAAAAGTATTGTTCTCTCTACATTGAATAAAACTGCATTTTGAACTAGTATAAGCTGCATTTTATTAATTTAATCTGGATTTTGTAGATTAAATACACTTATCCCCATTAATATTGTTATGGTAGCTTTATGACCAATCTTACCCGGCAATAAATTAGTAGTGTCTCGTCATACTCTATTTATCATTTCTTACTTAATTACTAGTATTTAAATTTTGTAGGGTAGAAAGACTTTTATAATACCAAATACATGCCAAAATAACAATGATCATAATAAATAAATAAATAAAATATATTTCATCTACTATTAGTTTCGTCCTATTAATACGGACATTATCAGAAAATATCATATTTAGTACAGTCATTAATACAATAAATAAATTTTATATAGGTTTCAATAATGAGTACAACTTTAACATACCAATTTACTAGAATAATCTACTAATATATGCGAATACAGATCAAACATAATACTGAGAACACGAAGATAGAGAGATTAGAAAATGTTAGAAAATAAGTGCCTCAGAGAGTTATTAAGTTGGTTATATTTATTATACAATGATACTTTTTTAGAAATATTGTCTGATAATAGTGTATATATGGAATATATATTGGGAAAAATGAAGTCAAATCTTCTGTTGTAGTTTTGAATTTGAGTTTTATGTTAAACAACTGATTTTTGATATGTACAATTAAAAAGTTGTTATCCGATTAAAATGTTCTGACTTGTAATTCATTGAATGATTGAAAATGTGTTCTTATATAATATTTATAAAGATTTTTAAGTTTATGTGATGTTATGCAAAGTAAGGTGTATACATATACACCCCTGTCGTTTGCACACATTTTAATCTACCTATATAATAATGATATTTATAATCAGTATTGTGTTTGAATTTTAATTTAGGCATAACTCTTTGTATATAATATAATAAAAAGAAGATTTATGAACTCACTCTACTAAGTGTATTTTTAAGAAGGATTGTCGTAACTTTTCGGAAAACACCGAGTTCACAGCTTTTCCTTTTTCTATTGTATTATTCTGTATATTTAGATATTAAAATTATGAATCCTTTGAAAAAAAATGAAATTACAGTTTGGTTTTTAATGTTTTGTTCTTTTCTCCTTATGTTATTGGAATATTTTAAATAATACTTTTGCATATTTTCTAGCAGTTTCCTGTATATACATAATCATGGAGATATCAAAAATAACTTTTTATTGTGCCAGTACACAATAGAGGAATAGTAATATCTGAATATAGAAAACAAAATGTATACCTATTAAATATCTTTATTTATTTATTATTTAATTATTACTTAATTGCTCACATTATGGCTTAGCTCATGTATTCTGTTCCATTATGCATATTTATATTAATATATCTATTCAATTGAAACAAATATAACTCAGCTTCTTTTCAGAATAATTATCTTAATAGATATAATATATGCGCTCCGCTGCATTGTTTTGAGTTTAAGTAGGGTTTTTTCTGTAATTCAACCGGCATAAAAGTTGTGGTAGATTATGTATTTAAATAGGCTATGTGTTTTATAACAGGCATTGATACTCTAAAAATATAATCTCGCGATCGTTGACTATACTTTCAATATTTTGAGTACTATAACATATTGTAATCATATATTAGCAGTAAAGGCATATTCAGATATATACATACAATAAATTGAATTCTAGAAATACCACTTTAAAAGTTAATTTAAATCAATTCGTCTCATATAGAAGGTAGTCAATGAAATATGTCCTTCCTACATCATTATGGCCTAAAACTATTTGAGCAACCTGATCTTCAAGTCTAAATTGAAATTCTATTTGTATTGCCTCCATCAAATGAAAGCTGAAAAAATATCCTTACTATTTGATACAGGATGTATTTTTATAAACTTTATAAATGCCTCACTTATGAATATAAAAATATTTTTATTTTGAAAATCAGCATATATTTTTTAGTATACTAATAACCTATGCACTAATAAATTTCAATTATAACTTAATGTTGATAATGTTTATTTTCTTAAATAATAATATAATCCGTCTAAACAGATAATATTTTCGCTTGAATAATTTCGACTAGGGAATAAATTCTGTATCTATTTCCTTCTTGTTACTGATATATTGAACAGGATAAAATATTAACAAATTCCGGAAAAGTAATATATGTTGAAAAGAAAATTTTCAAAATAATTTCTTATTAATTTTTCTTAATATACATATTTTTTAAACTTAAATAAGTTAATAATTTCAAAATATGTAATAGTGTTTTTAAAACTTTATGTACAATGCTATTTACTGTAGAAAAATGCAAAATGTTAATGCTTTCGGAGTTTTATAATACTATTTTTATTTGCAAATCACACCGGCTATTGCAAATATGATTGTTATATTAATCTTTTATACATTTTTTATGAATGTATTAATATTTCTTTAATAGTAATTAATTAGTACATTAATAATTAACTAATGAGTACTTTTGAGTACTAATGCTGTTTTAACCTGTTTTGTCGTTTATTTCTTGTAGGTACTAATAAAACTAATCAAAAGTCGTACAATGACTTGACTTTTACGGATAGACTTAAATTAAGACATTTTTATGGACTACTATTATATTATATATGAATATAAGTTGACTGCTTATACGTATAATGACTTTATTGTAGTTCTTCAATAACATTTATAAAGTTACTATCTAGAGTAATGATACCAAGAGAGTTCACTCGGTCAAAAAAGCGTAAATATATTTGTTTAAATATTCAGAGTTCGCCATTTCATATTCCCACCAATGCGATGGTAATTACGTTCTAAAACAGTATAAAAGATCGAATTTCAAACTGACAAATGTGCATGATATAAAGTACTGATATAAACAGTAAAAATTTAGAAATGTGCGTCTGAATTAGAGCTACAATAATATGTAATTTATTATAGTATATTTTTATATACTATTTAAAGTATAGCTTGAATAATAAAAAGTTTTTCGATTGCGGCAAATAACTAGTTTTGCCTACTTTTAAGCCGTAGGAATACGAAATAAAGTGCCCGTACAATATATAGGCTATGCATATCAAGTAATGTAGGCAAAACTTGTTATTTGCTGCTATCGAAAAACTTTTTTATTATTTAAGCTATACTTTTATAAATTACATATTATTGTAGCTGACATTCTGACGCATATTTTGATATTTTTGGTGCAGTTTCAAAATTATGGATCTTCCGCTTGAATCAAAAGAGTGAGCCTTCTTTAGAATCTTATATTTTTGGTAATTATAGTGTGGACCAAAGATTTATGGTTTTATATGACGTGTTATAGCACGTGTTATTAAATATAACTATTTTGACTATTTTCGATTTGATTGAATGACTTATTGAAATTTTATTGAAAATGGATTTTTATTAATAATATACTACTCAACACTTTTCATGGGAATAAAGTAGTATGTTACCTTAAATCAGGAAGGTGATTTTTTTTAAAGAATTTTAAATTAAATTCGAAATCTACGTGTGCGAATTATCTTAAGTCTGTAAAGTTTGATAGATGTGTACATTCAAATGTGCTAAGTGAACTCTCTTGGTATTATTACTCTATGGTTACAATGTATCAAAATGTATAATAGAAGATCGGATAGAATATGCAAATACGCTTTAGAATATTTAATGAAACGCTCTAGAAAAGCAATACTGTAGCTTCCGATATACTTAATGGAAAATACTTTAGGTGACGTGCATTGGTATAGTGTGCTTAGACCGTGAATCTAGGGAACAATTTCAAACGTCCAACAATTAATTAATCTGGCTTATTTATTTATAATGAACAAAATTATCCATAGAGTGTGCATAGTATATACACATGTATATAGAGAGAATATATTACTAACATATATTCAGTAAGTTACAATATGATACTTTGAAACGATTTTACATAAATTGCGTATATTTAATTGCTAAAAATATATACTTTTTATTCAAATATATTTATTTATACTCTTTTTGTAGAATAAATATTATAACTAATATAATTGCTGTATGCATTAATATATCCAGTAGAATAACTTCGTCTACAAATTTATAATAATATTTATAATTTCATTTTCAAAGAGATTTTTATTTATTAAAAAATACATAGTTATATATTCGATGTTTTATTCAATGAACAACAAACTATATTGATTTTAGAAAAAATATTGATTATAATTAGAAATTAATTATAAAAATTATATCTTTTATACAAGCTTATGAATTGTTATGAATTAAAATATTTTATTTTGTTATTTGTTTTGTAAGTGTGTTATAGGTGTTTTAAAACTTATAGTTTAAGAAAACAATTAAATGAAATATTATAATATAATTATTTCCTCTGTGTATCCTATTATATCCTCTTTGGAAATGATGTTACACAATATCCATTAAATATAATATTGTAATCCGTTTCGAAAAAAAGGCCATACACTTTTGAGAGAAAAAAATATAAAAACTTATATGGGACGGGTGTTGCATTGAAATTAATTATGTGCAAATATTAATTTCAATTTAGCCAAATTTCACATTTTGAAAAATAGGTGATTAAGCAAAATGGTAAAAAATAATCGAATTCATAATAAAGATCGATAAACATTAAACTGTGATACTTGTATATTGTTACTTATATACGCAGTCTAAAACTATTGTCCCCACCCCTTATATTGGATGCTTCGGAAAACTCCAATGTAAACTGTATTAAATCAAAAACAATAAATACACTATAGTATAAATACAACAGTAACAATAATACAATAAACAGATGAAAGGCGTACAGAAACGCTGCAAACTGGAAAGTTGTATACCTATATATATTTATTGAAAGTATTGATATATTGTATATATCAACAACCAACAAAAAGTATAAATATATAAAAATAATAAAATTATATATTGAACGTGCAGTGTATTGCATAGTTTGAAGTCTTCCTCACCGACTGTACTTATCAATTTTATAATTTTATGTACCCTTTAAATACTTATTTTCTACCATTGTTCTAAAAGTAAACATTTAGGCTTATTTCGACAAGAATAATAAATAATATGGCGGACTAAACTTTTGAACACGAGTTTATTTACATGTAGGTTACAAGTTGTGCACATCACACCGACTACCTACAAAGAAATATTCGTATTAGTTTTGAGAAGTGTTTCGAAACATTTTTATATAAATTTCTTTTTACGAAAAGAAACATTGTAAAAACGCAATAGACTAATTTAATCTAAATTTGATTTTGACTGTTTCCTTTATTAGCCAATATTTTTGTACGTTACTATTAGCAAACATATTTCGTTTTTTTGCGTGACAGAAGGTATTTATAAATATTTCACAAGAAGAATATAAATGTTTAAACTCCTATGAAAACTAAATTCTACCTTTTTGGTGACATTTTAGCTTATAATTTGGGAATTAAGTCAAAGTATTAAAACACACATTTTTTAAACTTGATAAATTTTAAAATTTGTCAATTCGACTATTCTATTTTTGCCACCTTCAGATTTTATTTTTTCATCACTATATACTGAATCAAGTAGAAGGAACAATGTTATCACCGGAATTTTGGTTCATCAATTCAAAATATTAAGGAATACTTTGTAAAGTTTTAATGAAGAATAAATATTCTAAGCAGGATAATACGATAATCTTTGCGACTTAGATATGTTGCAACTTATTTTGAAATTTATAAAAACTGAGAATATAAACATAATATTTTAGCAATAAATTTATAAAAATCAATAAATTGAAATAATTTCAGTTTTACTTTAAATTTCCCTCAGAGTTATTACTATTAAGAATATTTATAATATTAATATGATTATTTATTAAATAAGAGCTACCTACAGACGGTTTTTTATATAATAATATAGTCGTTAATGAATTAGGCTTGTTTTTCTTGCTTGAACTGTATGATCCCAATCAAAAGGGTTTATTAGACCGAAACTTTTCCTTTTTAGATGATTGTATAGCCTAGTTTTATTCTTATTGGGGTGCGTGAGTGTCGTTATTAAAGCACAGCAAAAGAATTAATCATGAAACTTTTTGACGTTTATGCTGATGGAAAAATCGTATTTATCAACATACGAATGCTAGTATGTATTTTTTAGAATTAATTTAATAGGATACATTTTTTTCAATTGTGCTACATTTTTTCTAATATTACTGCCAGTTGCTTGTTAGTTTAGTGCCATATTGTTATTATTATTGTGGCCCCAGTTTAGGTGAAGTTAAAAATGGTTTTGTTGAGGTTATTTGGGATTGTTGTATATTTGAATACATGCGTAAATAATAAAGTTTATGGTATAATTATTTTTGAAATATATTTCCTCTAGAAGCCTTTTTAAGTCTAAATTTTCTCTAGATGTTGAATGATAGATACTATATGCAAATGAAGTTTTTAAAACAAGATGTATGCAATATAACTTTTATTATAGATTTCAATTTCAAAAAACTTCTGAAATTTAGAAGAATCATTAATTTTTAAAACTTGATGCTGTATACTAAAATATTTTTCTGTTTTATTAAATTATTTTGATTATATTCAAATATTAGGAGGATGATTTATTATGATATTAATATATTAAATTTTAGCTAATGTGTGTATAAAATGCATGTAACTAATTTGAAACATTAAAAATACTTCCTTGTTAACGTTAGATATTTAGCATTTAATAAATCAATGCTTATTATATCTACTGCTTTACATTCCAAAATTCACAAAGCTTTTATAATTAAAGTTAGTCACTTATTTTCTATCGCATTTTCATTATCAGTTTACTTTAGAAGTTTTTTGGTTTAGTAGACGAATTTATTTTGCAATATAAATAGTTTACAATATATATTAAATATTGTAAAAAAACAATTTTATTTAAATATTTAATATAGATTTACAAAGACAAGAATTTAAAAGAAATTGGTAAACACGTTTCAGAGTTAATACGTTTGATTCATATGTGTGAAACAACTCTTTTTATTCTTATTATATATACTGTATTTCTGCATAAGTACAGTTTCATTACAATTTTTATTACAAAATAATTAAACCATTTGTTTTTGTTACAGCTATTTAAATTGACTTAAGAATAAAAAATATACATAATCACTTTGAATGTTATTTTGTTCTGTTTTATATTCTTTTGTTCATTTTTAGTGAGATTAAATATCCTATTTTAAAGTTATAACTGACAGTATTATTAAATATTTATCTGTTTACATTCAAATAAAAAGTTTTGATTTACGGCAAGTAAATTTGTAATATAATTATATACCTATATATAATTATTTATATTAATATTAATACTATATTCTAATGTATGTATATACCTACTATAAATTCTATATACTATATTTACTATCTAATTAGTACTAAATATATATATTAGTTTTACTTACCGCAGATCAAAACTTTTTATTTGTAACGAATTTACGGGCTTACAACTCTTCACTTTTTTCTATCTATTTGCAGTGTACATTTTTACGCCTTTTTTACATCCAATGCTTCCTAATAACAATTTATCAATGTTTCAAAAGTACATCCTTTTTAAGAAATCTTTGAAATGAAATGATTATCATTTATACATAATAGTTTACTGTTGTATTGGTTGGGTTGCGTTTAGGACATTTAATTTTTATTCTATTAATTAGTATTCTATTTTCTGCGTTTTTAAATTGTGTCTTATGTTCCTATAACTCGAGTAATGCCCTAATTATACTTGTCTTTCATGTGCCGCTAGTTTGAAAATTCTCATATTTTTTTCATATTTCACATGTCATACACATGTGGTTCATGAAGGAGCTTAATAGTGTCATATTCAAGTTGAAAATCACGCAATTTTAACACGTTAAATTGGGTATGTAATTGCGAAATTTTAAATAATTCAAAAGAAAAATGGTTATAGCAGCTGTTTTTGACACGAAACTTGTTCATGTTTTGTCAACTAGTTTAAACGTCACTTTTGTTCTAATTATAGTAAATATGACATGTGAAATACACGGCAGTCTAAAACCATTGATATATAACTCCTTTTATATTGTAGAGTATGCTTTTAGCATGAAATCACTTTTATAATTATGTTCTAACCCTAAAAAAAAAAGATTTTTCACTTGCAATTTTGGAAAAAAGATTAATTTGGTTTAGTAAAGTGTTCACTGTTATTTAGGAATCCGTTACTATTTTTAACATTCTCTTTATATACGGTTTTCTATAGGTACTTTAAATTATAATTTTTGTAGTTGTAATTGTAATTGTAATTTTGCCATATTTTTAGAAACACTAAAAAGTATGTTATAATTCACATAGTAAAAAACCCAGCTATGTATTTCATAGATCTATGACACTGAAATTCTGAAATAATTCTGCGAGTCATAGTAATTCGCATTTATATAATGGATTAATTTATACAATTTTTCTTGGTATTATGCTGGTGCATGTTATATTGTTTTTTTGTGCTACTATTGTGACATGCATTCTATTGTGTAATACTAAATAGACATGTTTTTTTTTCAAATAATCTTATCGTATCTTATAATTTAATGTAATATGTATGTAAATCAACTATAAGCAACCACGGCATACTGAACAGTCGTCGGTATATTATTCGAGCAACCAATACGTATTATTGGCCGTGACACTAAAATTCTATAATTACGATGACTTGTACAACACGGAATTGCCAGCGAAAGGATTAAACACAGAAAATTTGTAAAAACATAGAGATATTTATGTGATTTACTCTTAATTACCAAAAAAAGAATCATGAGGCGAATATCTTGATTAGTTTCCATTATTTATATTTATTTCTCTAATTCCGAATAAAAGTCGTATTCATTGGCCGTTTATAGTTTGTTAGTATGTTATGAAAAGATAATAAAATATAGACAAACGGCACATTAAATAGTGTCATACTCCTATGTATGACACTTCTATGATACTTCTATGCATTTTATTTGTATATGTACCTTTATTTTAGTTCACTATATTTTTTGTCTTGGTTCGACATATTTTAAATGGTTTCTTTAAAATTAGTTTGAAATTGACTTCGTTAAAACGGTAATTGTTGAATGCTATTTCTTCTTTCTTAGCTCAATGACTGGAATGTATAATTATTTTGATTGTTTCATGAACGAATTATGTTTTATATTTAATTCATAAAAGATAAACGCTATTACAGATATGAATCAATTAGGACCACTTTTGAAGTACAAAACTAGTCCTATTCTATTCCATTTGTCATGAATTTGAGTTATAGTTTTTAATCAGAAACGTTGACTTTTCTTTAATTTAATTATAAAGATTTTTATTGTGGATTTTTGCCTTTTATTCTTTTAAGCGTTCATAGCTTCACTCCTATTATATATTCACTTAATTTTCATCTATTGAACTCATTTAAACAAGAAAACTTGGTTAGATAGTATTTCATCAATAGTGTTAAATTTTATAACGATTTTGACCAGTAATTGTTATTTAAATAATTTATAGCTAGAAGTGAGTGAAAGATACAATTAAATTAAGGGCTCTTCTGCTCAAAGTTCTCTAAAATATACCTCACATTATTTACAGTTGCAATATCTGACTCGCAAATTGATAGTAAAATTCAATTTCTTGTATCTGGTGAACCATTGAAAAATGCTTGCATCCCATCGATTTCAATTAAATTAAAACAACCAACCGAGTTCTTAATGTGTGTTTGATTCAAATATAAAGTTCCTGTTTCTAAGAAAGCATATAAATGTGATCTAAATTAAATCAAAACAGAATCGGTATTGTGAATTTGGTCCTTGGAGGAAATATGCGTTAAAAATCAATCATACTTTCATCAAGGGTCATGTCAAAGCGCTACATCCGAAGTTTATTGAAAGTAAAAAATATTTTATAGTTTAAAGGTTTTGAACACAGTAATAGCAACAACAAAACATGTACATATAATAATAAAAAAATTTAATTTATATGAAATTTTAAGTTTTGTATATATTTTACACATGTTAACTTACATGTATAAATATATCATTTTAAAACATTTAGTATATACTTTTTACAAAAATTCGATTTCTACAGAGCGTTTTACTAATCTTTTGAGGAGGTAGAAAGCCAATAGTCTCCGTTCTGAAACGTTTACAATTTTCTGTGTAATTTTAGATAGCTAGGTTGGTAATAAACATAATGTCATTAAACAGTTCAGTCTATTTTATTGTGAATATCCGTGGAATATTCCTGATTAGCTGAGCTCCAAACAGACTATAAATTGAAAATATAAACATAGTTAAAATTAATATTTATATTATATTTTCATACATTATAGCATCCATTCTATTTAATTGTATAATTAATAAAAAGGGAAATATAAATAGGTGGTTTCATACTACTATTTTAAATTACTTGCAGTACGGGTAGAGTTGGACAACGCGCTATTTTGATATTGATTCTTCAGCAGCCCACACCCCTCATAATACTGTAAAATACAAATGCAGCATATACCACTAATTTATACCACTTTTATTTATTTTGAATTTGTACACCCGGGCACAACTGGTTAAAAGACTGCATTTATATATGAATAAAATGCCTTGAAATAAATTGGTGATAAGCCGCTAATTATATGTTGCAGTATTACGAGTGGTGTGGATTGCTGAAGAAACCCATTAAGGTCGAAACAACGCGAATTCCAGCTCTCCCTGCTAATTTACAATAATATAGTATGAAATCACTACTTACAATTTCTACTTTCCCTAATATACTACATTTTTTATTATTCTACTTGTCATGTATCTTCGTTTATTTAAATTTAGATTAATTTTATAACCAACCTGTTGAACAAGTTACGTTAAATAAACCTACAATAAATGCTCACAATCCTATCGGTTATTCTCCATTGTAGATGAATGATACTTCACTGGATGGTCTTCTGCATCCAAACACATCGATGCTCAACTTCTCTGCAACATTCAAACACAAAAATACAAGCTTCGGCAAGGGCTACACCAGAAAAACTTCAGTTCCTCTTGGTCGCGATATGTTTGTTCATATTCTTATTGGAGGTACCTGAACGTTCTTATATTTATGTAAAACTTACGCACAGTATTTGATAAACATTAATTATCAATTTTCGGCTGTTTTTATAATTAGTTTGAAAGCTAGGTGCTTAAATATATGTTTGTTACTATATTTTTTAATACATAACTTAGAGCGTTAAAATAAAAAAATTAAAGGTTCTAATCTTTCTATCCTTCCATGTTTTAATTTCTTGTTTGTTATTTTAAAATAACGATATGCAATTGTTAATGATTCATACGAGGTTATGAAATGAGAGTAGGATTCTAAACTTTGTTTTTTATTAAGTTTAACTGCACCATAGATATATTATATAAAACTTGATAGAGTTTACTAAATTAATATAAATTTTCTGGAAAATCAATCCATCATAATATACAGTCAGATTGTTAAATGTTTAGTCTTATAAAAAAGAACCTTTTTATTACCTCGTATAAAATCTAATTTCAAATAAATTAAGCAAAACAATGTAAAGTAATAGAAAGCGCATAAAACACTTAAACTTACAAATTGTATAATTAGAGTAAATTAGACTTCCTATATATTCATATACTAATAACTAAAAGCATAATCATCAACATTTCATTAGTATTTCTTAAGTGTACAGTATATCAATAGTTACATTTAGATCGGCTTGTTGAAGCTTTAATGTTAGGTCGATGTACAATAAGAATATGTTAAATGTTTGAATTTTCACAATCTTTTATATATTACAGTGCTGTGTATGTACGTATCCCCATTTATTGTTGCGTGTTCAATATAGACCGACTCTGTTTTTATGTGATTTTTATCATAACCGCTAATGTCATGATGGCATTAGAATTTTCAATATATTTTTTAATTTCAAAGTAATAGTTTTGGTAAAGAAGGGTTTATAAATACTACTCAAATTGCCCGAGTTTAGATATTAAGTAAGTTTTTAAGAATTCCAGACAAAGACCGCTCCCACACACACACACACAAATATACATGACTCTAATTCATCAATAGATGGTAGATATAGTTAGGTACAGCAAAATAAGAAAAATTTGCATCGAAAGGATAATATGTATCGGTGTTTGTGGATTGTCTTGTGTAGAATATTATTTCCTACAAATTATCGATTTTCTAAGTTAAGTTAAACTTACACGATATTGAATATACAATCTCTTCTATCTTATAAGGAATTTGCTGTGTAGCATGCTACATTTAATTTTTGAGTAAAATTCATTTTATTTCTTGCTTTTTCCTATATTATAACTTTAAATTAATTATATTACATGCCAAATAAGATGTGTCTTCAACATAAAATTGACTAGAATTACTTTTCATTCTAGAATGACATCTAGTATTTTTACGGCAGTTATTTTTGTCTCAGTTTAATAGAATCGATTTTCTATATTATTTGTGACTTGATTCATATCTCGGAGTCTCCTTTTCTTCTCTCCTATATCAATTATTAATGCTCTAGATACCTGCTTTATGTAGTTACAGAGCAAGCAAGTTTGTAGTTGAATTACTGAATATCTTGACATAATATAAATTATCCAGAATATCACTCTGCTACTCAATAGGGTATATAAATTCAAATAGATTTTAGATTATCAATCGTATTGTGATAATGTATTAATCTCAACCTTGTTTTTATAATTACATTATTTCCAAATTATATATTATTATATGTGTTATTATATTACATTACCTTATTATATTACTAAAGTAATTATATTTTGAAAGGATTTTTTGATTTTGTTTTATGAAGCTATAGTAATTTTTGTTTTTTTGTATTTGTGTCATGCTTTGCATATTTGCCTTTAACCATTTAAATATATTAAATACATATATATTTTGTTACTGGTTTTTAAGGTCACACACAGCTCATCAGCTTATGTAGAATTGATTATTATAAGTGTGTCTGTATTTCTGTGACTTTAATTTGAAAACTTCGGTCATTAATAATGTGTATCTTTATTGTTCCATAATAAATTAGACATTGTATAAATAGAATTCATTTTGTAAATAATTATTATATAAAAAACTATTTACTAAAGATTAGTACCTATATATGTGGCAATAAAATATAATAAGAATGTGTTTAGAGTAATACTATTGGATAACAATTTATTTAATACTCGACAATAAACGTATTAATCTGCGAAGACATTTATGACTAAATTTATCAAATATTCGAATTATAATTAAAAACAAAAATGTATTATCTTTTTGTGTATTTGTATTAGTATGCAATGTAAATATATTCAAAATGTTTGATATTTCTAAAAATACTTCAAACAATTATTTTTTCTATTCAAATCATGCCAGGTTTAAATAAACTAGACTATTGAGATTTTGCTCATGAATCTTAGGAAATTATCAATAAATTAATTTAAAAAGTTAGGTGAAACTGCTTATTGATATAACGACTGCATAATATTTGTGTATGTTTACAATTTAGGAACAATAGAAAATATGTCTTAACGTCTGCATTAAATTATTGATAACAAGAAATCACAAATGAATGTAAAAATAGACAGTTAAAACACTAGTATCACGTTTAAAAAAGAATATCTATATACATTAAATTATTTATAATTTGTCGATAATTTTTTATCTATATCCATTTTTTGTTAAACATCGCTGATTATTGACGAGTAATATTTTTCTTAATTTGTATACACATATTATTTACATAAATGTACAAGACAATATCTTAAATTTATTTCGTGTTCAAATAAACACTCAGATCGAATTCATTTAAAAGTCAAACAGCCGGTTTGACTGTGTTTAAGTACGCACTTAAATTTTGTTTTAGAATTATTGACAGTTTGGCTTTCAATGCAACTATACTGTGGCACACCTAATGCTTAAGATATTTTAATATCTCTCATTTTAATTATACGGATATTCATCCGGGAATTTATTTTATTTATAATTGCTATAATTCTCTTCATTTCTCTACACCAGCTTCAGAAAAGCCGTTCACCTTTAAAGATACAGTGCGTGGCCTGAATTACAGTTGTATGCCCAATAACACATTCGCAGTTTCGCTGAATCCAACTTCTGACCAAGTACGAGCTTACCTATTAAATTATTTAATACAACAAACATGTGTATATATACAACAATTACTCAAATGCAAAAAATGGTTTCTAATTTAGATTTAATTAATTTCTGTGTTAATATATTATCCTCAATTTATTGCATTAATATATTTATTAACGCGTTTATATATTTTATTTACCGTGTATGTGATATTTATCTTTGATTTCACTTATACATGTAACTGAATGTTTAATTTATTGTCTTGTGCTTTAGAACACGTTTGTGAAACTTTTTATATGGTGTGAAAATGTAAATATTGTATTGTCTCGAAGTGGAATGTGAAAATAATCATAATTAGATAAGTTCCTTAACAAATATAGTATCTCCTCCAACTTGATAATAATTATATAAAATATGCAACAATACTAAGAAAAAATGATTATTTATAAACAAACTTAACTAAATAAAGTTTTCAACTCATTTTAAGATTCGATTTGTTTTAGTGAATTTCAATATTATTTTGATGAGGATAAATCAACGATTTGGAGGAACTTCTCGAGTTAAGATGGTTTCGCATTCCACTCTAGGATTTAGGAAAGATTTTGTTATTCAGAAGAATGTAAAGTTTGATATTCGATAGAGTTTGATCCCAGGAGGTGCAACGGAGAAATGTGTTATGAGAGATTTCTTGAAATTCAAAGTTATATAGAGTTTTCGGTGAGTCAAAAGCAATCTGTTTTTAAAATTCTTAGATAAATAATTTACTAGGCTCAGAATAATTGTGGCTTTAGCTGGTCACTTATTAACTTATTATGATTATTATGATTAGCATTTATGTATAGCATTTATGATTACAAAATAGTCATGTCACTCATCATATGACACCAAAACAAGGGTGAGTAAGTTACCCCAGGTGGGATTAGAACCTCTCCCCAATTTTGTATGTTTATTAAGTTTAGATAATCTGTAAATTTTTTATTGGTAATAAACTAATTTGGTTGCGAGATCTGAGATAAGGAATCTAACGCTATATGCTGATTTATTGTTAGCATTGTAATGATTTCTAATTATGTTTTTCGTTAAAATATATATAAATTTGTATATACTATTTCCAGAGCTCTAAGCATATCTAGAGACAAAACTAGAGACGTGTATTCTAGTTGTATAGTTGTATACCTAACTGCCGTGTTAGTCTCTGTAACATAAGACAAAAAGATATTTTTATACATTATGTAGATAGGAAAATGTACTGCTTGTCGTACCATATCTACCTTATGCTGGTATAATTATCGCAAAACAACATTCACTGCCGGTGTCTCTAGGAAACAACTAATTTTGTTAGAATCTCGTGTAAATGTGCCTGGAGCAGGTAAAAATTTACAGGTGCCTTTGATTTCTTCCTCTTGCATCTCCATATTATATTCTCCATATAAGTCTGCACGAAGTCGATTGGTTAAAGAAGCTTAATGATCATGGTTGAAGACAAGGCAATTTTAGATACCTGTAGGTTGATAAACTAACGGTGAAATTCTAAATGCATCCAGTCTATATTATAATTATATATCCAATATCTTTGGCCGAGTACTGTTGAGCCACTTGTGCTCTTTTTAATCTATATTTATAATATTTCAAAATTCATCTTATGTTTTTTAATTTTGTAAAGGGATATCTAAATTTAGATTTTAAATTCACACAAAAGGTTGTCATTCGCCCCGATTTTTTGGATGTTCCGAATTTTGTGATTTATTTGTTCGGGGATGAGTTTTTAAATCTTATAAATTATTGATACCCGTAAAGGTCAGGTGGCTGCGCTTCATAATATTGTAATATTATAGATATAAAAAGTGTATTTATGTTCCTAAAAAATAATATTATAATATTTCATACTTATTGCGGGTTTGACTATTGCACATTTCTTATATTAGTTTGTATGCCGCATATTTAAAATTTGTAGAATCGACAGCTTTGATATATCTTGTACGTTAAAATAAACACATCAGAAATACTTTGCCTACAGATTGGGGTTGGACAGATCTAACTTGTACTCGGGTTCTATGTATGTTTATTTGTTATACAAAACAAACATATGTAGTTATAAACCATTTGTTTTGGTTTAATATTTATTGTTATCAAAGAAGAGTATAAAAATTAATATATTTAACGTAATATATTCTTTTTACTTGCAGATATATGTATATTCTCCCTTTTGTTTAGCATATTTTAACACATTTCGTTTACTTTAAATTCATTTTAATACCTCATTTTAATTAATGAGTATTTACCATAAATACATATTTTAATTATAATATTCACATATCCATCAAATATAGAATGTTTTTTGTGTTTTCGATGTTTTAAAAGCCAGTCTATTCGGTACAGAAATTGTATTCTCTAGAAAACACGCTATTTTTTTACGCGAAACTTCATAGATAACTATGCAGACTCATTTCCATTGACCAGAAAACTTGTATCTTAATAAAAATTATTGTATATTGATATAACCACAGACCGACGACGTATAATAATAGAATTGATAAGTTTTTTTTACATTTTATAGAATTTTATTTTAAAAAAATACGCTATTAGATTTTCATCACATCAATTATCAAAATCTGACACTATTTCTTATATTTGTGGTTGAATACTCATCAATATTAAGTTTTTTGTTTTTTGTTTTTCGTTATTGGAAGAAATGTACACCAGGGATTTGGTCTAAGCCTCTTTTATTCATCGCGGTTCTAGATATGATTAGTGACGAATTTAGAGGGAAATTACCTTGGGATGGGAACTACTGTTTGTAGGTGTGATAGCGGAGAGGGAAGAGGAGCTCCAGAGAAAGTAGCTGAGTTGGTAAAATGGGATTGAGGCTAAAGAACTGAAAGTAAACATTGAAAAGACAGAAGTGATGGTCAGCAGCATAAGAGGAACTAGAACAGATATTAAAGTTAAGAATAGTGTCAGCATAAAATGGTATTTAAGTTTATATCTTGAAGTATAACAATGGAGTGAAAATGGAGGTACCGAGGCTGTAATCAGAGCTAGAGTAACAGTAGCATGTAACAAGTGAATGGAACTGACATGGATAGTAAGTGATAGAAAATGTCAAGAAGACTAAGATATATTTAAGACTAAGAAATACACTTCAATGAAAAGATCAGTTTTGTGTTATAAAGCAAAAACCTGGAAAGTTGGCAAGAAAGAAGAAAACATTCTGGACATAAAAGATGCGGATGTTAAGAAGAATCAAGGAAATAATAGTGGAACAGAGAGCGAAGTGAGGGAATTCAGGAGGGAATTTAAAGTATATAACACCAAGGTCCGAGAAACAAGACTGAGATAGTATGGCCATGTAATGAGCATGAAAGTACAAAGAAAGTACAACAAAAAAAGTACTGAATAAAGAGATTGGAGGAAGAAGACCAAAATAGAAATGGAGAGAAAACATCAAACAGGACAAGCAGACTCTAACTCTATAGTTGATAAAGATACCCAGAACCTATAGTTCAGACGGGAAAAATTCAGGCAGCCTATCCTGTGACTTAACGAGATATGGCATTTAAAGAAGAAGTTATTTGAAGAAAAATATAATTAAAAGATTCAAGGCATATGCACTTTGTTTTTGTCGTACACATTATATTATGTTCTATTAGCTTTAAATTATTAAGTTTAAATACTAAAACCTTATACTTTTTAAAGGGGCTCTTATATTGAAGGGCCTATCGTGCCAAAATATCAAACTTGACACATATTCAATAAAAAAAGTATTTTAAAATTTATAGTTTAATTTGCCTTTTTTCGTTGGATAATAAATGGAAATAATATTGGTAACACTTTTTGATAATTAGACAATTAGAATGATAATTGCTAGCTAACTCTCATTTTTTCCTTGTTTTAAATGGTTAATTGAGACAATTTCTATATTTATCAATTGCATAAATTATGTATTAAAATCCTAGACATTCTGTTCTTAGTAAAATCTAAGAAATATACTAAATTAAATATTTTGACCGTTATGTATTGTAAAATAACGTTTAAACCTCTAATTTTAAAATTGTTGTTAATTTAATTAAAATAATAATTTGTTACAAATGCATTACTAAATTTATAATACAATTGTTTATGTATAACAGTTGAACGGTGTTACAATAGATAAACCGATTTTATGTAAGTTTGCTGCTAGGTTGTTTCCATTTTTTAATTTACTATTATTGCGTGACATGCTTGAATTTTTCCCAATTTTAAATAAAAAATATGCTATTTTTATAAATATGGATTACTTTGCAATTGGATAAAAATAGATTTCTACATTTTTATAATTATACAACCAAATATTTATTATTGAAACTGCCTGTCAATATATAAAAACAACTACTTTCTAAACAAATACTATATAATATTTCAGGCATGCACCAAAATAAAATATTTAAACACTTGTTTGTTTTCTTTAATTGTGGAAATTAACAAATACATATATTTTAATGTGTACAAGGAAGCTTAACAAAAACTGACGTGACCCTATACCAATGTGCATCAATGGTATCTTTTGAAAAAGCTGAAGGTCCTCTATCGGTAACTGTATCTAGATTTTACATTAGGAATCAGATCTTTGCAACCAGGTCTCTTCCTCATTCTCGCTATAATAATTCATTGACAATCATATTTATAACTATATGTATTAGAGTAAGAAAATAGATTTTTTAAGTGATTGAGTCCTGAATGAATGATCTCTATTATAATATTGGTAAACATAAAAAATTAAACTAAGAATTTCTAAGAAATGCAGGAGTTTAAAGTAGAGGTTAAACGCATTTTATTATGATTACTATTTTACTGCGACTAAATTATACGAAATCTACAAATATTGCTTATTCTTTTGAACTAAGATCTTTAATTGAAGACCGTAGACTGCTTGGTGTTTTTAAAATAAGTAAGAACCACTCTATGTCCAATGAAAAGAAACACTAACCTGGAGTTTGGAAACGTACAACAGTGTCTTTAAGAATCGAAGGAATAAAATTCCATCAAGAAAACATCTAAATTTGAAAGTGCTTTTTACCGTCATTGAGTAAGATATGAAAACATAATGCTTAATTAATTTTAAAATCAGTTTTTAAGCTTTCCTAAAAGGTATATAGCTAAAAAGCACTTACACCACGTTAAACTTGTAGCGGCGACGCATGACGTGATGCTACTCTGTTAGGCGTAATATTTTAATTATCTGTATAGTAACGGATATATAAAATGTCTTCTATTCCATACAAAAGTCATAGATCTACGTTGTGTAATTCATTAAAATATGAAATTGATTAACAATAGTACTTGAATAGTAGTGTTACGTGGTGGAAAAATATGTTTTTTACGTATTGTAACTCCCCATTTTTGTAATATTCGTTTATTCAACTAAAATAAATGCATTGAACTATGCATCTAATGAAGTATAAATCATAGCTATTTTATTATACATATATCATATGTTGATGATGCTTAGTACAATATCTACGGTATAAATACAGCAACATTGTCAAAATTATATAAAATCCTGTGTATGTATGTTAAGTAATAGGGTGACATTTTAGAAAAAAATATATAAATGAATAAAAACATGACAGGTTACTTTATTAAAAATAGGAATTAAACACAGTAATTTCTAGAAAAATAGTTTAATATTAGTATATTAGTACTAACAACAGTTAGTCATTAAAATGCGTACACACGTGTACATATTTCAAGTAGAAACTTTTAGCCAATCAAAAATATCTTTCTTTTATTTCACTATTTTGGTAACACGGTATATTCGTACATAAATGTCGATCCATTTTGGATATTTCCAATTAAGTAATGTTTATCAATATTTTTTCAAGTTATATTATTTCAAACATTCATATAGAATGAATTACATTGATTTTACTCCAGGTTTGCAATATACTCGTAGTGTTGCTCTTTTAATAACATTATATTTGTATGCATCAAAGTAATGCGGTGATTTCTTTTTAGTTACACTTGAGTCATATGTGTCGACATCGTAGACTTAAAAATGTATATTTAAAGTATTATTTTGACATTAAAAATCATGATAACCACTAAAACAATAGATATAGTATCAAGACCACCAAACAAGTTAATCCTATCCTCCCGGGGGGGGGAGGCAACCAGTCTGCGCTCTTTTGTTTTTATTTGCATTTTTTTTATTAAGACTCAGCGACATGACCATTTTTTGACATTTCTTTAAAAGATTCCAGTTTAAATAAACATAAAATAACAGATAAAACACAAGCTTCTGTAAAATAAGTATATTTTTCACGAATTTTCGGAAGAAAAACTTCCTTTATCGAGTGCGATAAAATATGAATATAAACAGAGTGACAGGCTATTTAATAGTTGAATATGACATGGTGACGTAATAGGATTAAATGATGGAAGTGTATACATCATGTTAAAAGAGGAATCTCTTCCGAAAATTCGTGAAATTATACTTATTTTACAGCAGCTTGTGCTTTATCTGTTATTTTATTTACTAAAATGCTGCTACAGGAAACTTACATCTATTTAAATAAACATATTTTTATTTTTTGGATAATTTTGGATACCGAAATTCAAAATACTTAAAACATAGTAATAGCATTTTATAGATTTATAAATATGTAATAGTACTAGAGATAAATAGGAGATATTAATTGGGCGGGATATACACTAGATGAAATGAACGAATTATATACATTTCGGACATAAAAATAAAGCGAATTTATACGAATAGGAGATATCAATTATATTTTGAATGTAAGGAGTGAGGGTGCATCAGGGCTTGTAAGCTAGGACGACTCTGTCATCAAACCGATGCAACTACCTTATGTTTGTACGCTTAGATAGCCACTGTCAACAATCATACCTACATACCAAATTTCAAGGTTCTGTCTAAAAAGGTGGGTCCGCTCTGCCCCGGTTTTTGAGGGCATCGAATAGCCCGGGTAGAATAGGGTTAACCTACTAGAAATCTCCTGACTTTTCGAAATGAAAAGTAACAACACTGCGAGCATGCATTATTACGTTTATTTTTTATTTATTTTTAGAAGCATCATTTAGGTCGACTTTCTACACGCCAGTCGTCCTGTCGTTTTCGCAGAGGAAATGACAACATCTGGCAAATAGAATACCCCTTTGAACCCAACAATAAATCGTGTGGCACGCTGAAGGAACTGGGGGAGGCTCCGAAGATATATGATAACAATGTAGGTGACGGCATATTGTTATGTTCATTTAATCATACTTCCTACCCATTTGAACTTTATTAGAAAAATATGCTCGAGTTAAATTTAAATCGTGCAGCACTTCAATTAACACTTTAAACTATCAACGACAGCAAAATAAAAGTACGCATTATTGATTATAATCTATTTATATTAGTTTAAATGATCTTATTAAAGGTCTTATTATTAGTCATACCTTTGTATCTTCAGTTAATTAAGCTTTGATAAATAATGAACAGTTAAAAAACGTCTACTTTTATGACCATATAAATATAAAAATTATTGTTTTTTTACATAATATTTTTTACAATGGTCGTCCAGACTAGAATAACTTAAACTACAATATTTTTATATTTAGCCCAATTTTCATATAAATTTCATCAAGCCCCAATATTGCAATGAAGACACTATATTTATATTTATATATCTTATATTATATACATTTCTATACTACTAGTTCATTTTTTAGTAGTAGTTAAGTTAATTGATTTAATACTTTATATAAAATTTTAAAACTATATTTGATTACAATAGTTTCTTGGAATTTATTTTATATTATTTTTTTTGTCGTCTTTCTTTGGATATTTCAGATTATTTATCAACCGTTTGATGAGTTAACTAAGACTAGCACCAACGAATCAACATACAAGTATCAGGGCCCTGTGCCAGGGATTCCTGTTGTCAGCTATCAATGTATCTATCCACCGGTTGGTTACATTTATAAATATTACTTTGTATTTGAACTGCATAGTGTTTCGACTTGTACTTTATATTTATTTACTTTAAATTATCAAATTCAATATAAAACTAAGAATATTTACTACTATATTTTGTCGATAAAACATTTTTGCTTTAAAACCTTTGCATGGTTTTACATATGTCGTTTATAACTTTTTAATAGTAACTTATTATTTACATATTATTTATATATATTATATGATATTATATGATATTCATATATTATTTTCATAAATGTGTGAAAATCAATAACTAGATACTGGATGCGATGTAGCCATCTTTATGTTAAATATTAGTATTGCTAAATTGTTAGGTATAGATACTTTAAATATTATGTGTACGTATATCATCTGTAATGGGATAACATAACATAATATAATAGTCATAAATATATAATAAAATCCCCCAATTTTCGGAAATTTTAATTAAATATTTCTGTTTTTTATTTATATAGATTATTATCAGTAACTGGGACTAAGTGTGTCTATATCTATTGGTGTTAAATTTTGACAATTTATGTAATAAAGTAGCTATAAGGAAGCCACACCTATTTTAAAACTATCATTCTTAATATATAATTTTTGGTTGTATATTTAACTTCCGCAATGTACTAAAATATAGCAATTTGTTAAAATATACTGATTCTATAAAAGTAAATATTATGTTGTTTGGCGATGGTTAATTATTAATTTGTAATGTACGGTTTGATGCCAGAAATAATGTTGTTCTCAATCAATAACGACGTATTTAGCATTTCTTGTAAATATATAATAATATATCTTCTTGGCATTTTATGATATATTTCGTTTACATTAACGGTTTGCTAAATCGCTCCATTTTTGGGAATTAGTATTGTTTTCTGAATTGTACAATTTCTTCACCCATAACATGGGAAAGGCTAACCAAATTTGAAATTGAATAAGCTGAGTTATGTAATTCCTTTTGTTATTTGAGCGTATAGCCTATACTGATATAAACCTGTAGAAAACCATACAAGATTATCATTATTAAATTATACCATTAATTATTGTTATAAATTGAAAGACTAGAAAAGCGATATAAAATAGTAATCTATAATATAGTTGTGTATTGTTTGAGATAGTTTAAAATGTTCCGTAATTACTTCTATCTACCTGCCTTTCAGCCGGTTTCTTCAAAGACACGCGTAGAGAGGCCATGCGAAGAGACTAAGTTGAGACTGACTAGCGATGAGACGGGGAAGACAATCCTAGGAACGACACATTTCTACAAAGATCCGGTCTATTTGAATCTAGTCAACAGACGTGAGTGCCTTGTGAGAACTATTGCAAGTTAAAATGTATTTTGCAGTTCATAAACAATTAATTTCCTTTTTATCTGAATATTAATATGTGTATTCACAGTTTGTCTTATACATATTATATCGATTTATAAATTAGTATAATAACTTACAGTGTAATTTTAAATTATTATGAGTGCAATCGCATGTACGCAGAGCAATAATAATGTGCGCACAGTTCAAATATGTTTACCATTCTTTATTGGCAGTAATATAATTTTTAGATTTAAAATAGAAAGAATAACTGGTTGTAAATAAAAATACTTTTTGAAAAAAAACTCAGATAACTATGAAGATTCATTTTGAAGTCCACAAAGTTTTATTAATCGTTGGGTACAGTATGCACAGTTTACAGTATATTATATTTATTTATGCATTGGATAATTACCAGTAAAATATAATAGTGACATTAGAAATATATAAATAATACATTTGCCAACAACTATTATATTAAACAGTGACTCAGTAAGACAAACTTTAGAAACAACTTGGAACGTATTTCATTACAATTTTATTTATTATGTTGGGGCAATTTTCCAGATTTTTTGGATAAAAGGGAACGCGGTATGTATTGTCACAAGGCACAGAAATCACTACTTTGGCATGTTTGTCCTTAACAGTGTACCTACCTACATTATGGTTTTTGTATAATCTTTTCATTTCTTCTGTTAAGCATTTATTATTTAAGATCTTATTTGCACATCTCTCTAAAACCGACCATTCTTGAAAGACGAGGCGATTTGACAATATTGATTTATTTCATGTTTAATGTTTTGAACATTTTATTTAGACAATAAATTATGATTACAAATAAAATGGAATTTTATCTCAAAAATATTTCTTTGTTATTATTTAAGAGTTTAATTGTTAGTTTTAGTCTGAAATTAATTACCTATATATTCAGTACTTGAAATGTTTGCTAGATAGCAATTTAACAACGTCTATTTCTACTAAATTCGGTAATTTAATAACTAATAAACTAAATTAAAACGAAAAATACTCTGTAATTGAATAAGGTTGACATTAAGTAAGAATGATATCGCTCAAAGAGCTTAATTCACATGTTTATTCATGTAGATAAACTATATAACATTTATGTTTTTTAAATTTAATATAAAATATTAGAATCCGTTACTATTATGTATATTTACAATTTTATTGGTTTTACACTTTTAAGAAAACTGAATATTTCAAAATGGATCACTATATTGTTGAAGTAAGTGTCTCTAATATAAATAAAATTACGGGAACAATTTAAATAAGGAATTGTTTTCTTAAACTTTGAGTGATTTTTTTTTCTTTTTTTCAAACACTAGTGCAACAATATCGGTAAACTTTACTAGACAGAAACTAGAATCATGTGGCAACAGATTTTACTTTGCCATTATATCTCATGTCTCATTCTCTCTCGGATAACTTCCAGAAATTAGCGGAAGAACATACACTCGCAAGTGTTTTGTGCCCTCCATTCTGTTTTGTTTGTCAATCGTCTCGTCTCTCTCCAGGTTTAACAGTTTTTACGTCTTTTTTCACCTTATGAGGTGTTAATCCCGAGTATATACTCAATGCTTGCTGCTGCTTAAAAGCCGCCAGATCCTGGTTTGGCCCACAGTCTATGTATGTATGTATGTATGTATGTATATATGGGCAACCACTGTTAAAATCCGTATTTATAAATACTATAAATATGTACATCTATGTTATGCATAGCTAGCTGTAATATTGGATACTATGTGCATATTATATATTACTATATAGAGACCAAACAAACATTGGAAATATAAAAGCTGAAGTACGTATTGTGGTATAAATTTAATGTTATACACATTGAATTTATTCAATAAAATCTTAGATAATTTATATAGTAATACTCTTTATCTCATGAGGGAGTGTTTTCTTAGTTTCAATAAATATACATTAAATCTCGTAAGATTTTCAAATACGCTGCCCCATAATATGAAATTCTCTCTAAAAGTTATCTTATCTTTATATATTTTTTTAAATTTAATTAAATTTGTTTAATTGTATCATCAACAATTAGTTAAAAATGTAATATGTATATAGCATGTAAATCCTAATATTTTAGGTAGCAGTTTGTTTTACCTTTAATTGAATATTAGAAGAAATTTACACGATGCCGTAGAATAGAACATTACATGTTTTGTTGACGTATTTTACATTTTAGTCTTGAAAATAATTAGTATAAACAAATAATGAAATTGAAAAGTACGAATATATATATAACTATCTATCCCATTTTTCTTTAAATAATTGGAAATAATTTAATTTTAGGCAAATTTATAAATAAAAAAACACGGATGGGATAGAAAAAAAACTTAGGCCATAATGTCTGTTGGTCATTATTAAGGCAATTCTATTTTACAAAATAATAAAAATTGCAAAATTTGTTATGTTAAAAATACAAGATGTTGAAGTATTTTACACAATTTTTTACCACTTCGAAAATGATAATTTGTTATAACAATATTTTAATAATACATTTAAAAGACACGCTTCTATTTTATATGAATGTGTGACGTCTATAATTTACGGCCTATTTGCGTTATATAGATATAAATAAACTGAAATAAATACACTGGTATTAAACTATCAATAACTTATTTTTCCGATTTTCTAATTTTCCCTTAAATTATATTTAAATCATGTATAAACTGCGTATTATAAATTTGATATAAATCAAAAGTTTGTTTTCCGTTTTTATAATTCTTTTATAATCCGTTTTGTTATTTCTTTATAATGTATTTTTTGTTTCCTTAGAATTAATTTACCATTTTTGATTTGTAACACTGACGAGAAAATATTGTTTTCGTCATCACTAATTGGCACAGTATAAAATAATAAATCTATTACTGATTTTCTTGATTTATTGCATCGTTTTTAAGCATTCGTTTTTTACTCTTTTGAATAATTTACTAATATAGGGAAAGTCAACTACCATATGATTCCGAAATTTTTCTTAATAATTACTGTACTCTTTATTTAACAAACTTTCGAGGAAGTACAATTTTCCATATTGTATTACTGTAAAAAAAACATGTTATGCAATTATTGTTTGTCGTACATTAACAAACTAAATTTGATGTTTGAGTTTACAGAAATGACGGGCGAAAGTTCATATTATATGTATATATCATTTAACATAATCATGTAAATCATAACATAAACATATACATAAATCAAACATAAACATATGATAACATAAATCATAACATAAATCATGTAACACAAATACGAATAATGTGAATTTCTGGCATTTCTATCAACCTTTACCCTTTCTAGCTCTTTATATTGTAAAAATAGATTATTTTTTACTCAGATTTTTAAATGGTCTTGCACATTATTTGTATTGTATTTTTATATATACCATATTTTGTGATCACCATAAAATAATGTATAAGTCAACATTTGTTCATAAGTTCTAGTTAAGTACAAAATTCCTGTTGTTTTATGTAGCCATGTTTAGGTACTTGCATATTACTAATATACACGTATTACAATGTACCATTCTATATACTATATCATATGGTATATTATTTGATACATCCGTAATCAATCCACGAAGCACGTTATAACTTTATATATCGAAAGTTATAATGTGTAATCCTACTATTTATTATAACTCTATCATTTAAATATGTTTAATTTTAGCGTTTACATCATATAACATAATATGATAATCATGCACTCAGTATAAATAGCTTTTGTATTGTAGTATAATAAGTAAAACATCTTATTGTTTACAATTCTCGAAAGCGTAATATTATTTTTTAAATGTATTGTTTAAAATGTTGTATGCGGTGGTATACTGTTAAATACTGCATGTATTAAATATAGATTTCAATAAAAAATACTCGCTTTATTCTTCTAGTCATCATTCAATTAATTATCTTTAATTTCTTAGTTAAATTTTAATTTTATTTAATTATAATTATTTCACGACTACGTCATACTATGTACAGATAATATAACACTTCAACTTCTATAACAATTATTTAAGGGATGGTAATATTTTCGTTACTATTTTTCTGTTGTGGAAATGTTTCACTGTTTGTTTTCGATAGTTTCTCACTCTTAGTAGTTTTTTAATTGAATCGAACTTAATATTCCTATTTAATTTGTTTATGTTTTTTAATTTTAGTTTTGCAATAATTAAATGTGCTCATTAATATTTTTATTGCTTTGAGTTTTGAACATTTTTCATTGTTAAAATATTAGGCATTATTGTGTTATAATCTGTATATATATATTATATATGTACATCTTACATACATAGATACTACGAATGATATTTAATTCCCCAGATTAAGGAACTTCATATAAACTAATTTCTTACAAAAGTATCAAAATCTAAATAAGTAAACAAATAGGAATAACTTTCAAAATAAACACTACCTACAAAATTTAAAAGCGACACTCAAAAATACTGTTTACAGTTTATTAACCGCACCCATTTGTGAACAGTAATTTTTTTAAATCAGCATAAAATTTAATATCACATGTTATAAATTTCATTGGACCGTCAAATGAATATCACGTTTTTAGTTTTATCTTGAAAATTATCAATACTTCATTTAATTGTTTAAAAAAATCAGTTTTATAACGGTTGTTACCATTTCTTTTAAACAGACCTTCATGTGCAGATGACATTCATTAAGATATCATTAAAACATTATTAGCTTCACTTATAAATGTATTTTTAAACTTCATTCATTTCCAAAATAATATAATAACTGTAGGCACATACCCTATATATTGTTTTATCGAAAAATATGGATATATTTCAAATATAGAACGATTGATATTATGTACTTCCAATTCTTCTGTAGGATCACCCTTCAGTATTCTAAACTGCAGTCTGGGTAGATACAATTTCCACGATGATGCGAACTCTTTAATCATTTCTGGGCCTCGGTAAGTCATTTATCTGTGTTCAGTAATACTATACTTACTATGTTCTTTATTTCAGATTTAGATAATATGTCTTAACAATTAGAAAAGATTTCAAATATGTTAAATTAACAGTCATTCACTTTGATTCCCATTAATCGCTTTAAAGAATAATTTCAAGTATTTCTACAAATTATATTCTCAAGCAGACAAGTGTGATAAAAAATCACACAATTTTTTGTTTGTTAACAATTCCTTTTCTAATACAGTTTTAGACATTTCGTGTTATAAGTTATTGTCCTTCATGACTTTTCTGAGACATTTTATTTAGCTATAAATCAACGAGTATTTGCATTGAAAAGGGTCAATGTCACATTCTCATAAGAAGCGTGCAAAATGATCAAATGTTCAACGCATCGATTGGTGAATGGCACAATTCAAACACCTTAGTATTGAATGTATAGTAACAAGGTAGCCAGTCGTTTCTATGGAATCCCCTGTTACACATGTGGAATTTCGGCCAATAAGCTCTTTTGACCAAGAATTTGAACCGTATGAAATTTGAATGTAATACTTCACAAGTTCTCGATAATACACTAAGGTCAGATAATTTGGGATATGTAATAATATGTAACAATGCAATAATGAAACAATAATAATGAAATTATTGAACGAACCTATATTTAAGTGCGAAATGTTTAATACAATACAGTAATATTAATTATTGAATGTTGAATATATATACCTAATTAATATTTATTTTACTTTTTGCACAGACTTGTGAACTCAACGAAGAGGGTGACTGTAGAAGTTGTAAACTGCAGTAACTCTCTTCAACAGTATCGTGTGTCTATAAAAAGACCAGCTGTCGACTATCTCTCCCCAATGACGGTCCAATGTTGGGTGGTCCAGTGCACCATCAGCTATGTTCTTATCAACGACTTGGAAACTGGTAGCCGGGAAAAGGTGGATTAGATTTTTCCTTTTACATAAATTTTTAAACCATGCCATCATAATAAATCTAATATCTAATAGTCGTACCAGGTTTTACTACTAGTATTACAGCTATTTCTGTATTAGTTACTTTTACAACACTTTAGGGCCGTTTTATATACAAGTTACTGTAATAAAATTATTATAAAATACGACTAAATATCTATAATTTTAAATTCATTTTTTATATTATAAAACAAATATTTATTATAAGATATAAATAGCACTGTTTCAACTTTGTTTGATCTTAAGTTGGCCATATACCTCTCATATATACTGTTGTATATATACAATAAATGTTTATTAAGAAACGAAATTTCAATTAAATTTGCATGTTAGAAATATGACGATAGTAGATAATTTAACTATAACAAAGGATCTCGCAGCTAAAAAAGAAACAAGTTATTTTTACCTACTTTACTCAATTGACTATTTCCGATATTGTTAAACTTATTTGGTCTTTCTTTTTGAAATTCATGAATAACATCAATAAATAGTTTACTAATGTATATTATGATCTTTTTAATATATCTTGTTGTAAGCTGTCATATAATAGAGTGAAATCATGAAGCATTCGAAATGCCTAATTGTGCAAAAACTAACTTATAGCTGCAGTGTTCTTATGCGATATAATATGCTTTTAATTCACTCCGAACTTTCAATTGCTTCATTGCAATCTTAATTTATCTTAATTAATCAATCAAGAAATGCAATCAATTAATGAAATGCTGCAATTTCTTAATCAAGGCCGTATATGAGCGGTTATCTCGGCTTTGTGAATAGTTTACTTACCTTATGAGCATTTTTAGTATAATATATACTATATATCAAGAAGCTATAAACTCAATATAATTCTTACTATTTAAAATAAAAATAAAACAAAGTAATGCTATAATTAGTGGTCCCAAATAAATGCTTTATTTGTATATTGTATTATGTTCAACATTTTTTTTTTTAGATTTTTAAAATTTAGTGTCATGTTTTATTAAACGAAATAAAAACCAAATTTTTGAATTATTGCAAATTAATGATACATTTTGCATGTACTACAATGTTTATTTTATTACACAAATTGACGTTAAATTTTCTTTCCAATTTTTGCCAAATTCGGTATGCGAATTTATAATAAATCTATATAATTTATTAGAGTAGATTTCTGACACTCTTTTTGACACTTTCATAATTTTCAGAGTTCAAATAAACTCATAATCTAAGCGTTATTTTATTTATTAAATAAATATTAGTTAACGGCCAAATTGTGAATCTACGTACAGGACGTAAATCGTCATGCAATTATTGTCAATCAGTTTAATAGATTTTAATTTTCTTATATGTACAGTATATGCATATATTATATGTATATATATTTTTTTAAGTATTTCTTATTATATAAAGATATAATAGCAGTGTGCTATAAATCACAAAGTCATCATAAATCAGGCAGTAACTGTGGTAATAAAATAAAACAATTATTTACTGTACGTATAATTTCAAAAGTATTACAGAATCACAGATTAAAAGCAGTACAAGTAAATACCTTCTTTGATATTAAAAAATGATTATTAAACAGTTATGTATTTTGATGAGTTTTTACTTGTAGGAACCACTTTGAAACAAGCTCCTCTTTTCTTTTAGACCCCCAAATGTCCAGAGATAAGCGCAATCAACTGCCCCTTTAAACTTCTGACGACTCTACGACTCAACTTGACGCTCCCAATCGCTCTCACCACTGTTCCCCTCGCCTATCTAGTCTCCGTGGGCCTGGGAGGAGGTCGTGACGGGAGTAGTGGCGAATTTCAAATCCCTCTAACCTACAAGAACACACTTATCATGGCCCTCTTCTTCTTCTTCCTAGGCGTTCTCATGGCTACTGGTTTCATCTTCCTCTATGAGCAGTTTCACGTTTCATCAACCCGAGGTAACAGAAACAGAATTTAAAAGCAAATAGTCTTAATACTGTGCACTACTACTCAAGAATAAGAAAGTAGTATCTCAATAAACTGCAATTTCATATTTTAATATTGTCGTTTTAGTCGTATTGGTTAAAAGTTTTTTTATGAATCTTATTAAAGTGCCTAATTATTAATATTTCAGTTATTATTAGATTTAAAAAAGGGAATTGGTATATTTATATTGGACCGAAAATTGTTCAAAATCTCAGTATGTACTTTGACATATGTACTATATACTCTATGGCGGACCAAAGGGTTCAGTCACGTATAAGTCACTTATTTAATAAATAACTCACTTATTTAATAAATAAGTCACTTATTTAATGAATAAGTCACTTATTTAATGAATAAGTCACTTATTTAATAAATAAGTCACCTATTTCGTAAATAACTCACTTATTTAATAAAT
>JAYRBW010139911.1:0-63937 GCA_036023295.1 Invenusta paracnida | reverse complement strand
ATTGGCTGACGCTACTCGATCCTGATTGGTCGTGAGGGGGGAGGCGGGGGGGGGGGTGTAGTCGTGGCACACCTTTTATACGACTTATAAGCCATGTTTCAATTAGTAATGAAGTGAAATTTTGAAATGACAATATTATATAGTCTTAACAATTATAGAGAAAATTTATTAAACACGTTTGAAATGAAATATCAAAGATAGGTAAATCAATGCATTGCATTCTAAGCATTGATTATGTAAGTCGACGTCGTGCACCAATGATATTGCATTAACGCATCAATTTTCTTTATTTTCTCTTCCTAATATAACTAAATAATCAATAGGACATTTTCTCTTCGAACACCAATGATATTGCGTTAACGCGTCGACTTACTTTATTTTCTCTTCCTAGAGATTAGAACTAAATAATCAATAGGACATTTTCTCTTCGTAAAAATATGCTTTACAAATTCTATATTTTGTAGTGACCCTACTTAATATGTATAGTGTGTGACCTAAAATATTCTAGCCTGTTCATTCCGTAGCTCTATATATCCTTGATATAGTACAGAAATGTACAGAAAATTCTAACATTTTGATTACGCATGTATTTCAAAAAGGAAAAATTGTAGTAATATATGAGTATACTAAAACATAATGATTTAATCATAAACAATGATCAAGAATTATAATATAGTATAACACTAGTCTTTAAATAGCTATATATAGTTATGTACTAAAAACACTTTAGACTTATATATCGAGCAAAGGCATATGACGTGAAAATGTTCTTGCAAATCGATCGATGATCATATATCTATGTGTCTATAATTCAACATTGCGATGAATATGAAGCAAAGTCGGCCTGGAACGAAGTCGGTGGAACGAATATAGATTCAACTGTTTTATAGGTGGGAAAACAATCGCTCGCACTCACATGAAGTCAACGGTAGGGTAGCAATGAGCAATTGGCCTGCAACGAGGCAAAATCATTTGTTGATAGTCGGGAATAAATTAACTGGTGCAAATTTAGTACTTTCCTTAAATAGTGGATGGTAAATTGTGACCTGAATAATTGATCCTTTTGCATCCAATAATCCTGCAGTTCTACATCCAGTGTGCTATGGTGTGCATGTCAAGATCATCTACTTCTGTAACAGCTACCTCCAGCTTTGGTGACCGTCTTCTTGTTCCAATTGGCATTGCTGTTGACAATATCTTGGAGAGCATCAAATATATATGTATATACTAATTCATTCAGTTGAGAAAATACTTCCAGTGCGTCATATATGTCTCACAATCCATCGTGTCTTGCACAACCAGCTTCTTCTGTGTTTCCGGTGTATAGCTTTCAATGAAACTTTGGAGATGGTACGTGTTCGCTTGGGTGAAAATTAAAAAAAAATGCACAGCTCGACAACTACATTCAACACCCTTTATGTTTTGAATAGATACCTATTGCAAGGAGCAGTCCGCTACAATTGTGAGATTCTGAACATGTGATTATGAGTTACAATAAACATACAGTGCATGTGGATATTCTTCCCAAATGACTGTTGCAACTCATTTGATTTTGCCATCAATACCTTCTGCTCTGTCGTAGTCCTGCCTACGTAACATCAAAATATTAAACCCGTTTTGTCTGTGTGGACAAAATGATGGCTGCAATAGCGCTTTACAGTAATTCTTTTACACCTACTAAAGTCAACAAATTGTTTCTTGATCTCATTATTTTCACTTATGTAGCGAATGATAATAGAAAGCTGTTCGGTGTTTTCACTGTCAGTATCATCGGCCATTACACTGAAATGGCCAGCAGCTTTGACAGCATCAATTATTATCTTAACAATATATGTACCTACAATTATTTATAGCATATATGTAACATATAATGTTTTATATGTATTTATATGTGTAATTTTAAAGACTTCATACATATATATGTATATTTATGGAGTTTAAAGGAACGGGAATGATTATTATAATAATGTATATATAGTAGGTATATGTAATATAATAGTCATTTATTAGGGACCGTAACTTAAAAAAAATAATAAGGCGCCACCATGAATATTAAACTGAAAGGAGGTAATTGGACTATATTATTTCCAATTTATTATAATAGCGTTGAAAATAAAACGTAAACTTGATTTAGTAAATGAAAGGATTAATAAAGATATGTTATACTAATTCTAAACAATATGAATGACTGCGAAGATAACATTCAGACTCATTAAAATCGTTACCAATTAATTTAAAATTGTTTAATAAATTTATTAATAAAATAAATAAATAAATACATTTTACTTATTTATGCTTTCATGTTCTTGTATATTTAGGCTAAATATGTTACTATGTGTAATATGAATATATGTTTTTATAATATAGTTTTAAGGAAATTTATATTCTTCTTCTTCTAAAGCCTGGCTTATTTGATTCTCAAATTCCAAACTCGTTATTAAATAAACTGGTTAACAGTTATCAATTTAATTGAACTGAAAATACATACTTACTTTCATTTCTGAAAATAGAATTGAATAAATGAAACGCCGCGAAAGTATTTCAATATTCCAGAATTAATAAATGAGGCTTTTATACCTCTACGCAGAAGCTGGTGTATTTATACTTTTAATGCAATAAAAAGTATTTAGAAACTAAACAAATAAATTTGGGGATATTTGAAATAAAATTAATTTCATTTAGTAATATATTTTATATTCTGCTTTATTTCACCTAGTTATAGCTTGTAGTATTGTTAAAGAACAACAATGTCTTCCAAATTTGATCACCTTAAAAGCCCCTTGGAAAATGTAATCCAAATATTCCCTCAAAGTGATGGAAAAGCATTGCGTCAAACCATATATAATACAGTTGCTCTCTTATTTGTGGCATCTTTAGCAGCTGCTTTAGTTGCTGTATATTTTATACTTCAAGCATTTCTAAAACCACTACTATGGGCAGCTTTAATTGGAACGTGTTTACACCCTTTTAAATATGCATTAACAGAATATCTTCGCCAGTGGTTACATTCCATGGATTATGGTGCTGGGACACCATTAATTGTTGGTACTGCAACAGTACCATTTCAATTACTTAACTTTATTGCTGAATTCACAACACAAAAAGTGATCAAATATATCAAAATGATACTTTTTGCTTTTATTTCTTTACCAGTTACTTATTTATTATATCACTATGGACCCTTATTGAAAATAATTACATTTTGTCACTCAACTCTTATATTTTTATCAAATACTATTGGAATTTTTTCCACATATTGGGTAAGTAATTAATTAATATTTTATTTTTATTATATATTTCTATAATTTTAAAAGTATTTTATAAAATTAGCTTTTAATTACATATATTTTGTAATACATAATATATAATATAGTATAGACTATAGTCTATATTATAGATATAGTACTAGTTTTAACTTAAAGTTATAGTATACACTTCAAACAATAATAGTAAATATCTTAAAGTTAAAAAAAGCCTTAGCCTAAGGCTATACTTTAGATATATGTCAGTTTAAATATTAAAGTTAGTCTGACTAATACATATCAATTTAAAAAAATAATAATATGAAGCCAAACATGCCTAAACAGGATATAATAATTAAATATAAAACTAATTAAGTAATTTAAATTTTATAATATATTAAATTAGCTATATACCTAATTATTATACTCTGGCATATTTGTTAATGTTTTCAAACTTCTATATTCATTATTTTTTCAATTATTAATCTATTACAATACATAATTATTGCCTATCTTCTTTATTACCACAGAAAGACTTTTATAATTGAGAGGGGAAATATCATTTTAGGGATGCCAAAATAAAAAAAAATATATATTATACCAAATTGTCATTTCTGTAAAATGACTTTCATAAAATTATTGGGGGTGGGTGATTGCAGTCCCTGTCCCCCATGTTTTTGATATTATTTATTAATAGCAACATTTTTATATATTTGTAATCAGTAACACTATAGATTTTAAATATATTCTATACCTAATTAATTCTTTTGCATTTAAAATATAGACTCTTACTCATAAATCATGAAATATACATTTTCACTATAGATATATGTGTTAAGCTCTTAAATATACATTGTATCTTTAATAAAACTTTATATTATTAAATTCTTTAAATTTCAATATATAAATAAAAGTGATAAAAAATACTGTATATATGTCAGTATTGAAATAATTTTTAATACCATTATTTTTTTTAAATTAAATAAATAAAACTATCTTACTTAATACTATATATATATTTCATACTAATTCATATTAATAGAAAAACCAATATAAATTAATGTTTATTAAAAGTAAATTGGCAATTTTATTTCATTTAATTAATGTATTAATTAAGTATGATACTATCTGCCATTTCAAATTTTTAAGCTATCAAACAATTAGTCATAGAGCATTTTCTTAAAGTAGAAACATTAACAATTTGAATATTTCTCTTTAGAAAACATTCATTCCAAAAGTCAAAATTATTTGGCTTAACCATAGAAATTAAGTAGGTCATATATATCTAATTCCTGACATGCATTGGCCCATGACCAAATCAAAGTGCAAAAATAAATTTGAAAATATTAATAAAATGGTTAGTTTCTGTTTTAAAGAAAATTATTTGCATTAATAATATTTACTTTCTTCATTTAGGTACCTATATAATGTATTTACCAATTAATTAAAACAAATTGTCTATAGTGCTTTTCTTTAAAATATTTTGATGAAAGATAAATTATCCACTTTAAATAAAAAATCATTCATTTAAAAAAAGTTTGGAAATATTCATGCCACTGTTAGAAAATACTCTGTAATGTATATAATAGTTTGTATAAAAAATATATATAATTACATTTATCATTCTGCTTTACATGTATGCACAAACTCATAGATGTATTTTTATATAATATATATAATGTATCATAAGACTTAATAAGTACATCCCTGACATTTCATATTTGTTGAATTGATTTGTTTATATTATATATAGATACTATAAATATCATGATGACTATAATGATTTCAAAATTATTATGTGCTATAGTTTTATTGAATATATAATTATCTTACACATAGAAGGATACAGCTGATCAGATATGTTAATAATACATTAGGCTTGTACTCATTTTGGTGACTCATTTAAATATTTAAATGAAAAAAAACTACACAAATGAATAAAACTTAAACAACAATATGAGGTCATGGAAATGTCATCTTTTGATCCAGCTGATCTAGCAATGCATTTATTCTTTCATTTCTATTAACTTTTAGAAGTTATTCTTTAAACCAACAGATTTAACTCATGATTTGTTTGTTCACCTTGACCCATGTCTTTTTTTTGTGTTTGTCTTTTAGTGTATTTTTAGTATCTTTTAGAATATTGTTCAAAATACATTTTGATTTAAACAATTAATGTTCTGTTTCTTTTATATTAATTACTATAGTGAATATATATTTAATTCCACCTTTTAATTGTTCATTTCAAGGTTGCAAGTGTAATTGTTGGTTATTTACTACTCCTGATTTTCTATTGGACCCCAGATTCAAGTAAATGGCTCAAACACCTTTCTATTCCAATCTGGATTGTCACCATAGTCCATCTTGCTGCTATTTCTGGCCCTTTGCGCTTGCCCTTATTTCTCTTTCTTGTTTTCATGATGCTCACTGGGGCCATTACATATGCCAAGGACCATAATACAACCTTTTTTTCTGGTAAGATAGTCTTTCTAGTAGTATAATTTCAAACACAAATGAGAGTAAAACAGTATGCTTTGTCTTTTGGTATTTAAATTTATTTAGCATATATATGCTAACAACATTCCTTGCACTATTAGTAGCATTTACGTTGAATCTCTAGTTTATTTAAAGTATTTATAACTAAATTGTTCTTTGTTTTTTCCGTTTTTTGATCACTGTATTTGAATTTTTCCTTTTATTGAGAAATAGTATTATTTTTCTTTTACATATCTAGGTAAGTTGTTGTATTACTAATGATAAATGAGCTGCATATATATTGTAAATACCACTAATAATATTAATTATAGGTAATTTACTTTTTAATTGTGTAGTTATTCCTTTTTCTTCAAAATAATTATTTTAGTTAAAATACAGATTTTTTGTTAAAAAATATTAATAATACCCAGAAGGACCATAAATAGTAGTATTGTACAGAATCAAGTAATTATATAGAAACTAGTGTTTTTTCTTATACTGGTGTGTTTATCAGTTTTCTTAACTTTTTTTAAATTATCAGTTGATCAGTTTCATAAAACTGCTTTTTGAAACAACCAAAAATTAAAAATCTACAAGTAGCAATCAAGATGTTACAAGTATTACATACAAAATCTCACAACTTACTCTGGCAGTCTAATATATCTATTTTATAGACAGCTTTCTTTTATATTGATGGTTCTTTGATATTCGAAATTAAGAGGCAGTGTTAATTGATAGGTTATGTTTGAAAGGGTAGGCTCAAATAGTTAACTGCACTCACCTAATATAAGTAATTATATTTCTACACATCTACCTAAATAGTGTGATCAATGGGACATACATTAAATGGAGGAGGCTGTGATCATTCAGTGAGATATGACAGTATACTATGAGTTTATTACTGGTTGTTTGGTTTGTGTGTTACTGACGAAGTGCACATTCGAAAAAAATTAGATTTTTTATTGGGACAACAAGTGGATGTTCAGTTTCTTGAACTAGTACAATTAGTAGAGGATAGATTCCTAAATAAACATTTTCAACTTGTTTATTGTAGTTTTATACAACCAATACAACAGTTTCTGTGAAAATGTTTTCCATTGTTGAGGGTTTATAATTATTTATACAGTGCAATTTAATCAGCAAGTAACCCTAGCTTGTCACAACAAGTAGATTTGTTCAACAAACTACAGCTGCTGTTAAACTTGTACATATGTATTTTCTTGTAATACAATTTAGTACATTAATTATCAGTATTTAAATATTATATAAATAAATGAATTATAAGTGTTAATGTATATATACATTATCAAATTAAACAAACAGTATTCAAAATTTAAGAATGATGGTAAAAACCCACAGTACATTATTTCATGACAAAGACAAGGAAGAATTTTGGGGGAATTTGTAACCATTATTAATCGGAAAAGAAATTATGATAAATTAAGAAAATGGGTAATTTAAATAAAAATTAATTTTGATTGTGTACTTGTAAACCCTTAATCTGAGGATGTCTGCATCTCTAAAGAAGAATTTCAATAATAAGATAATTGTAATAGCAATATTTAGTGTGCAATTAACTCGATCGTATATAGTGTTGCATAATAGATAACAAGTGGAAATAATGTTAAAAATACAAAACATGTCATTTAGATAAAAATTCAATTAAAACCGTAAGAGAGGTAGTAAAACGTGTGTATGTCGCTAAAAAAATACCGATATATGAATAAAATGAATAGGTACGTCTTTCGAGTTTTCTTAAAATAATGACAAAATAAATATTATATATTCGGCAAAAATTACGCAAATCCGCTAAAAGTAGATACAAAGTAAAAATCACTAGTTGTTCATGAATACGATAAGATGTATGAATGACAAGCATTATAATGAATAAAAATAATGATAAGAGTACTTGACCATTAATAATTATGTAAGAAAATATCGAAATCTCGGTCTGTTTAATAAACTTATGAGTGATTTAGAGATATTAAAAAAATCTTGCAATAATCTGCGTTTATACTCTCTACTGATATGATGCCTAAAATGTATAATAGACAATGTAGATAATCAACTGTATTGATCTATTTGTAAAAATTGTGGAATGCTAGAGGAAAAAATGAGAATAATCCAACTTATATTGAAGATTTATAAATATAAGAAGAACATATAAAGTTTATATAGCATATAGATATATCAATTTTTAAAACACATTGTGTCACTTCCTGCGGATTAATTCTTCACTTTTTGTGTGTGTATCTTGAATGCGTTTCCCATTGCAGTTTCCCACTTATGGGTCATCTGGGAATTTATTACACGCCCGCGCGGTCGGTCGGGAAGTTTGGCGCCCCAGATTCCCTCCACAGACGACGAGGAAGGAGACCTGTGCCCCGAGGAGGACTTACTCGACGAAGAAGAGGCAGATGGCAGCGGGAGTGGCGACGCCTCAAATGGTGCGTATAACACGTAGACATAGGATCAATTAATTCTGTAGTACTGAACACGGTTTTCGTTCAACTTTCAAAATAGCTTAATTTAAATTATTCACAAAGTTTTCTGACCAAATGTGAACATTTATTAGTAAGGCCAATATTAATAATATTGTTTATGTAAATTATCCACCTTGTCCGATTCATTAATACAAATACGCAGTCCAATAATGGCTCAATCTCAAATGAACAATAGACTACTCAATTCATTAGTGGCAAAATCAGCTCAACTATAAAAATGCAGGAAATTAGCGATATGTTTGTATGTGTGCGCTGTCTTTGGTCCTATCTTTTGAGCACCTATTTCGTTGTCTATCAGACTAAATTCGATATCATATAAGTGCATACCCTTCAATTTGGGTTCCAGTTTCGATTTAAAAAATGTTTTTGTAAGCCTTAAATTTTTAGTATCGCAGTAATCGCCTGGTGAACTGAAATAATTCTGTCGACACAATATAATTTACCTCTAGTATTTCATTGATTTATAGCCACTTTTGATAATGGAATAATAGTAGCGGCACAACAAATTCTGTAAATGATATTCACCCTATTGTTCACCTAATCATTTCTGTGGTATCTAGAAACCTGATTTTGGAAAAATCATATATTTTTATATTGAAAATCAAAAGAAAAATAAACAAATCTAGCACCTTTTGACGTACTCTTGGGCTTTACCATAGGTATGAGAACAAATATCTGTCTATATATTAGAGATGTAATAAACTTAAAGGGTCTAATTCGAGATATACATGGATACATTCATTAGTATATATTTTAAAATGCCATTTATAACATTACGTTTAATTACATAGATATTGGATATAAACATTTATTTGGATTTGAATCCTGACATTTAACTAATCATGGGTTTCGCTTTCGAACTGGAGTGTTAAAAGAGTTTACTTCGACGAAGATTGTGCAAATACAGTTTAGAGGAGTCTAACCATGCCTGTCTATTTACGAGGAAATGTTATTAATTTGACAAAATAAGGTTTCTTGGAATAGTATGAGAAATTGAATAAATAAAAAGGGTACAATCTGCTGATATGTCAATGCTTAATTATTAGTTTAAATTTGATATTACAACTTATGCTCGCTGTTATTTTCTTTGCTAATACTTTTGATTATACCTAAATTTAAAAGGGGATCATTGTTCATTTCGTACATTTTATGTCATATAAATCCAATTATATGATAAATAATGTGATCTTGTGGATCTAACAAGGGTCTAACTGGTATTCAATACATGATCTATTTTTAGTACACTATATACAACTTTATATGAAAGCCATGAGTTAGTAGGTAGTGGCGATCCTGATGGGTGAGAGAATAAACACATTTTAACCTTACACAACCTAGTTTTCTAGTCTATCTCTAGCCCCATGAACGATTCTAATGTCGATGCATTACCAAATATAATCGGCACATTCTTGATTATCACATTTGGTGCAGCAGGGAGCCCTGCCCAACCCGATGTAATGGACGGTGGCGAAAGGCTGCCTACCGCTTCACTTTCGCCCAGTAGTGCCTCTCCCGCCAGCAGTCAAGAGAAAATGCGAGAGTCTGGACAGGATCTCCTAGCACCCACAGTGTCCCCCTCTCGGCCCGATAGTATCCCCATTATCGATCCTATCTGTTCTACACCCCATCATCGAGAGGAGTCTGTACTTGAGACCTTAGATACGGTTCATCCGTCTCCTTCTTCTGCCCCGATGACAACCACCTCGTCCTGGACGCGATGGATCGGGTGAGTTGAATACGTAGATGTTTAGTTTACTTTTTTAACATGTAGAATTGATTATATCTGGTTAAAATGACGTATGTTTCAATTTTGAGAAGTAAGTTTATTGTTAAAACTTAATATCTTTTTTCAGAAATTTTATTGCCACAACAGTAACTGATTGTTTTTATCATTAAATAATATATTATACATGGATTTACATTATTAGTGTACTCTAAAACTATGTGCTCTTCTGTTCTAAAAAAATTATCATAAAATGCTGTTTTTTCTTAAATTTTTGTGTCATGAGTTGTTTTTCATACTTAAATAGCTTTATTTTTGTTTAATATGGTTCAAAGCTTACCACCATTGTAAATATATTATTTCAATATTTTTATTCTATGTAACCATACGAGTTAATTTCTATGGTTTGATTGGAAGGTAATCATGGATTCTGCCCGCTCATTGAAATTAATCGATGGAAAACTATTGATAATCAAAATAGTTTAAAATGGTGCAAAATGAGCAACAGCTAATTTCAATGAAATCTTTAACTGTTGGCCATTTAGTAAGAAAATAATTCTATAATTTGCTATATATCTTGTTAAATCTGAATGTAGTCATAAGCTCAGTTTTCGAGTATTATATTGTATACATTTTATTTACTTTTATAATAATGCTATAGATTTTTTGCACACGTTTACTTTGATTATCTATTTAATGAACGTTACCTATATTACTAGCGCACAGGAAGAAAAAACATCACAGTGGGGGAAAATAATAAGGATAAGTCACCTAGCTGTGTTTTATTTATTTTTCAATACACCATAGTGTAACATGTGAAAACGATTGTATATCAGGCTTACACTTTCTACTTTTGCTCTAACCATTCCAATGCCACATGTAAAACTCTGGCGGTGCAAAGTTCTAAAACTAAAAAAACACGTTGTAAATAGAGAAAGCTTAATATCGGGAGCGCTTCCGTCTGGTTAAAAGTAACGACACAGTAGAATTCATCATGTTCTAATTAGATAGTAGAATTCTATAACATCGTAAATAAGTAGTTAGTAATTAATAATTTAGTTAACAGATTTTTGATAACGTAATATACATGATTTTGTAGTTATTTTGAGAAAGTAAAATCAGGAAAGTAAAATAAATGATAACGTGCACCCAGAACAATATTCACTAAAGTGAGTTATATTGAAACATGTACAGACATGTATTTTCTTGGACTGTTTCTTTTTTTATATGTTACAATGTGAAATAAAAAGTCATTTTCTTTAGGATGCCTATTTATAGTTTCACGTATAAGACACTTCCCTGTAATGTTGTATTTCCAATTTACAATAAAAATAAATGTCAATATTTGCCTTCAGCTCAATTTTCTTTTAACAAATGATAGAATACAAGCATGAAATGTCGTATAAGAGTGGGCCGTATATTTTAACAATGATACAGATAACGTTTTAAGTATATAATATTTCGGACACTGTTAGATAATTTCTTAGAATTAAATTATACCAATTAGAGTAAATGCGCGTTTCTGAAAATGTAAATATAATTGATATTAAATCTAAATTTGTATTAACAACGAAATTTGCCATGTGAATTTCATATTCTTTCGTATATTTTCCCCAAAAGTAATTTGTTTAATTTTGTTAGACATAAACATCTTTACTGCTGTATATTATATAGTATCTCATTGTTTATATGGTTCCCATCATTTATGTTATGCGCAATTGATTTCCTCATGATTATGGTGTCCAACTCCTTGTGTCCATTTCAGAGACTTATATAAAGAAAGGTAATGTTGCTTTACTAAGAGATGTATATACCTATATAGACCTGTATTATACACACACTTGACTTTGTTTGACTTGATTTGTACTGCCTATCATGTATTTATAGTATCCATCTACATATTATAACCTATAACTGGAGTAGGTAATATTTATATGTATGATATTCATGCTGTGATCCTAAATGTATACAATACATTCTACTATGTGTCAATGTCATATAAATCTCTTTAAGCATTTGATTTACAGTAACCGCGGTCAATATGGATTATATTTTTATTGCTAACTCATTCAAGCCAGTAATGTAATATTTTGAAACAATTTTAACAACACCATTTGCATTCTATACGTTGAAAGTAATTTAAATTAAATGCGCAGAAATTACTTGTGGTAAGTACTTTCTATCTTAAGAATTCAAATTTATCTCACTTATTTATATTGCTGACTTTTTCTAGTAATTTATGTTAGAATTGTAATATTAACAAGGAATATTTATTTTAACTAACTAAACATGCGTAATTGCAGAAATGTCAGGTTATACGCAGGCATTTATTAACCAATTAAATATAATTATAAGCTGGCGAACTGATCAGATTAATATATTTCGACCTAGCGTTGTTTGAAAGTAAGTTTTCTTAGCAAATGGAAAGTTATTTGTTTTTTTATTAATATGTCTTATGTTTGCTTCTTTTAAATTTACAGTGGCAAGAATATATGTTATTTATTAATTAGAAAAACACAACCTGTGTTATAATTTGAATGGGTCATATAAAATGTGTAGAAGTATAGTTAGTATGCTATGAGAAAAATCTCATCTTATTTTGCAACTCATAAAAAATGTCAACTGATCGGCAGCAGTACATCTTTTTCATGAATTTTGATATGTATACTATATTATGTGTATTCGTCGCACAATGCCTTCACTGTTTTAAAGACAAGAGTGAATTACGTTGTGACACCAATTTTTTGTATTTTTTTCTATATATCTAAAGTATGTCCAAACACGAGAAAGTATCAAAAATATTGACCCCGTTTACATAACATTTTAAAAAGTACTTTAAAAATATTTGTCCATTTTTTCCGTACAGTGTAGTTTTTTTATTTATTTGTCATCAAAATTGCAGAGCTGTATTGTAAATAATGCCCCTTACACATGTTCAGGCCAAAATTACCCGTCCACACGGTCAAACTAGATGAGCCTATCGATTGGCTTGACAGAAATTGAACTTGTTGATTATTTTCTGTTAAGCCAAGTATCCTATTCGTTTAAATGCAACATGTGATCAATTTTCAAACGTGTAGCTGTAAGATGATTCTAATATTATTGTTTATGCAAAGACCATAGTAACCTCCAACAAGCAGACTTGACCGCGTGGACACCAAATTTGGCTTGAACGTGTGTATACATACGGAGCACAGGGGACTGCTTAGTACATCTTAAATATTAATATCATCATGCGACGAATTAAGACCAGTAAGTAGTCAGTTCACGTCCAATCAGTAAGTTGCATTTACGTGGCAACAATTACCTTACTTTATGACACATTTTATGTCACGCAATGAGCTATAAGTAGTTTAGAGGCGATACTGATTGGCTGACTCATGTATATTTACCGTCTCACACGAATATGGACATTTTCTGATGAAAAGTCAGTTGACTTAAAAATAGAATTTAGGAATTATTTCCTTATATTGGCTATACATTTTAGAGTTCAATTTAAAAAAAAATATTTTACCGCTAAGGCTGAAATAATTGTGTTATATTCTAGCTTCCTTCCATGCATATATATAAAATGATTCATGTAAGCATGTAAATTAGGAAACCATTTGATTGTTAAATCTAATTTAAAGTAATTAATTTTATACTGTTATTGAGTCAAATTGCGTCCGTAAAAACTGTGGCATTCTTCGGTTTTTGAGTTGCCTCTATTCAACTTATAGCTTCCTGGCATTACCTATACGTTATGTAAGTGCAAATTATTCATTATAAATGTGAATTTTTACATTATTAAAGGGAAAGAATGGTACATATTATTGTATATCAATAAAAAGCGAATCAATGGTTTACGTAACTTGTGTATAACGTTAAGTTGTTCACAATAATTCAATTCAACTATTTAGCTTATACATATATTTTTTAATTCTTGACATACTAATTGTAAATAGTTCTCAGTTGTTAGATTAGATTTTCTTTATCCCGTCCTCTCCCTACATTAAACCAAAGCTTTTTATGACGTATTAGCAAAGTACAAAATATACACGATTTTATTAAATGTCATTTTTGCTTTTTACATTTTCTGCACGTATTTATACTTCTAATTATTCATATATATGCTTATTATATAATATAATATGTATAAATACTTGCTATCTACCCGTATATTGTACGTTTATGCTATATTTGACGTTATAATAATAATTACTATATTATGCGGCAAATTTATTGATTGGTAAGTATTATAATGATCGTATGAACTTTAACGATTTATATTATTTTTTCCGTATTTTACCGGGATATACTGCAGTTGCAAAAAAGTGAAATTCTTAGAATTTGTAACTTTTAAAACTGAGTATAATATGAACACATGTTTTATCTTTAAAGCCCATTCTTTAATTTTCACATGTTTATACAGTTAAACAGTTGCGTGAACATGGTTATACGTTAATGTGTAGAACAATTAGCTATTTAAGCTTTAATTATTCACAACTATAGAGCACATTTACATGATTTGCCTATTATTTTTATTGCTGTACCTGTGGCTAATTCACATGAGTATGCTTTAGTCAGATTTCTATATTTACCTGAAATCGATTTCTTTACAAATTGTCGTACAATGAATGCACCTTACGTTTGCTTTTAATTTTACAAACATGCACGTATCAAAGCATAATATGTGATAGCAGTTTTAGTAAAATGAGATAATTATATGTGTGTGCTTCAATAGCGCTATCTATACACATATATTTACATATATTCTAATCAACGTACTTTCAAGTGCTTCAATTGATCATTCACACTTGAAATGTGTCACTTGTTATTATTATCATTTCAATATAAAATGCTTCATGTACTTCACCTGATATACGCTTATTGAGTGACATTGTATAATATATACGTTTATACCTACATAATGACATTTACATATTGTGTATAGATAACTTTTGTTAATTTAGGTTACTATTGAGAAATAGGACTATTGCAATTTTTTATTTTATGATAGGTGTAAACTAAAAAACGTGAATAATAATACATTTTACCATCTAAATTTAACTTTATATTCATATGAATTCCTTTTAAAGTTAATATAATATATTAGCTTACTTCCCAACTTTACTTAGAAGTTTTATATAAGTAGTACTTTTGTTAATATCCTTATTAAAACAATTCCCCGCACACCTCCTATAACGTTAAACTTTACTAAAAGAGCATACTAAATATATTGCTACAGTTTAGCGTTAGAGTATGTCGAAGAGTATGTTATAGATCATATATATGTTAAATATATCATCAACTTTGTGAGTTTTACTTCCTTATAGATAATTTAGGAGGACAATACTGGTTAATAAGAGTGCATTATACTTCAACATAATTGAGTAATTAAATTAAAACTGGAATTATACTATAAACAAATTGTCTAATACTCTATTAATATTTATTTTTAACATTTATAATGTATTTTTAAACAAGAATTTGATTGTATGCTTTCTATACTGAACATTTTAAAATAATGTTTAAACATCAATTAATCACCCTTTTTAATTGGTTGATTTAAGCAAGATTTGACTTTTCTAACCCAACCTGTCCTGTTTATTATAAACCTTGAAGATGCTTACCTCCTTGTGCCTTAGGAGCACACTTTTACTACTACTTTATAATCTACTCTTTACAGTCAGGTATTCGTACGCGACAAGTCTCTGAGCGTAGGAGAGAGCGGAACCACCCCTCCTAGCCCCGCACCCCCTCCGGGTGGGCCCTGGACTTCTACAGGAGGTAGCAATCTTCGTAGCGGTCGGCCGGGTTCATCTCGAAGCGGAGGTGGTCAGCGTCCACAAGCCTCGTCTACAGTCGTCCGGCATGCCTTTATCTTCCTTCTGTGGGCTCACCTTATCGTCTACCTATGGTCGCATCTCTGGCTCATACATCTTCTGCCTGTGGCCATGCTCATGGTGGGTGTGAAGAAGCTCGCGGGACGCTTGGGTGGCCTGGAGTCCACGCGATGGTTCCTCTCAAGGGGCTGGGCGCGAATTGAGGCCGCATTGGAGGTGCGGAAGGACGCCCTGGCGCCCATTCCGGTTCGGGGACTGTTCAAGCTCATGCTCAGGGGAGATCGCAAGGTGGGTGGAATTTTGTGGAATTGTAAGAGGTTCTCGTTATGGTAGCCAATATGTCTCACACACCTCAAAGGTTGTATTGGATAACATAATCGAGTTCAGGGTGTGAATTATTCGTGAGCTTATTATTCGTGAATCATATTCGTGAGCTTATATCACTCTGGAATATGTGAGATATCCCACAGTTATCTAAGTGGATAATTATGTGAAATATTTCAGATATTTTTTATACAAATAACATTTTAATGATATAATTAGAGATTCTCCGTATATCCATTTGGGCACCCGAGGTGTCACTGTTGATGGACATGTTGTACTTATAGCTTGATTGGCAACGCTGCACGTCTCTTTTTTGCGGAATAAAATTGTTCATTCAATCATCTTACACAAAATCCAGAAAGCATCTCTGAAACTACAAACTTTAAGCACACTATTCCGTCAGCTAGATTTTGGTCTGTTAAAATTACACAAGTCTCTATTGACGGGTCGTTTCTATAAAGTGATGTGTGTTTTTATTAATACACATATGTCTTCTTTAGTCTTAAATATTTCTTGTTTGACAAATTGTGAGGGTTTTATTCGATGTCAGTGTAATTTGTGTTTACTTGAATTTATTGTTTTCAGATTCGTCAATTTTTGGACGCCTCATTGGACACTTTCGTCAGTATTTGTGTGATTCTTTTGGTCATTTTTGGTGCCGTTTTTGTCGCCCTATTTCTCTCCTTTCACGTAAGTCACTCAAAGAACTTCTTTTAAAAAAATTTGTAATAGTATATTACTACATGCGGCTTGATTCAAAAGCATTCTTTGAGATTTACGTGGGATACTTTTTCTTTGGTACGTGATTTAGAATAAATTTGCTAAGAGAAAATAAATTAACGTAGTTTAATTATTTTGAAGCTTCTCGTAACGCAATAATTCTGATATTTTTGTTAATATTTAATTTGAAAATACATGTTAACTATGTGCGGTCGACGTTTTCATGGAAATTGTGTTTTTCGTGTAGATTAGAAGGAATTCATTGTGCAATTAAAGTTTAAAACGTTTCGTATACTGCACAATTTTAATGTTAACCTTAAACCGTCACTTTACACCTTCTGGCTTACCAAACTAATTAGATGTAGTACAGGCAAATTATATTAAAATTGGAAGCCACAGGACAGCTGTTTCGAGCTTGTTAGATCTCGTAAGCTAGGTATACCTAAATGTAAACTAATTCACTAGTAGAAACTGTAGCAAGGCGCTGTTATATACATACATACATATATATGCCAGAGGTAATTTGAACAAAAACTGACTATCTACCGCTTAACTATTGCTATATTCGAAGCGTTTTGAACTTATTTTTATAATTATTTAGACACGTGATACACTCTACTCTCATAAATACGTTTACATATTAAGTTGTACTGTTAGATAAGCACAGGAATTCTTTAGTTTAATTTGGTGGTAAGGAAACTATTAGAAATCACTGGATATTCATTAGAATTGTACTTATTGCCAAATGGAAAATGGATATTCTCAACTGGGTAACACTAATTGCTCTTAAATATTGTGTTTTAATTAATAGGAAATTAATATACTATTTCCTGACAACATTTTAAAGCCAAACATATTATTATAAAGTGGAATGTATTACTTTATTTAAATACTTTTTTAATTAGTGTTTTTTACAATGTATAGTTTTGTTAAATGCTATCTTTGTAATAATAATAAAAATAAAAATATTGGAAGAAGGTTGATTTCAATATTTCTTCTAATTGTATATTGTTAATACATGTTTAATGTAATAAGTTATTGATTTTTTTACCTATTTGTATAATAATATGCCGATGTTTGCCTATAACCTCATAACATTAAATCCTCGTATTCCAGTTTTGGAAAGGCGATTTAGTATGGCTAGTAGATCCCGAAGAATGGAATACGACTTTCTATTGATGGCATTAATTTCGGTTCTATATAAATCTTCAATACTACAGTTTACGTATTATTATTATACAGAGTTGTACAATTTATATTTTCACAAAGAGTGGCTTTTCGTATTATTATGCGCTGATACTAGAGCCATATTCGATCGTCAAATAGCTGCTGGTATCTGTGTTTACTATTCCTATAATGCTGCACTGTCTGTGTGTGCCTGTATCTGTGTGTGTAATAACCAGATCAAATTGCATCTGGAATCCAACAAAGCTTGCATTTTTATGTAAACAGCCCTTGGTGTCTAGTTACTTACATGGAACTGCATTATAAGATCGCGGGTATATTAGAATTTTATAATCTAAAGGAGAAGTGTCTTATTATCGTTAAAAGGTATCTAGTTATCGATCTACTATTTTACTCTGTAACTGAGAGAGTATCCAGTTGTAATGGACGGTGACATGACTGGTATTGACTTTTTTATGCAACGCCTTGTAAATTACAAAATCTTGAAGTTTTAATAATTTTTTTTATGAACATTTTTAATGATAAGTGTAATAAGGGAAACGATGTCTTGAAATGATTTCAATAATTTCAAGACATCGTTTCCCTTTGAGGACGGGCATTGTTTTTTAGACGTATTATTTGCTATTTTACAATAACTTATCACTTTATGACGTTATTAGTCAGAAATAGGGGAACGTTTAAAGTTTAGAACCTTGGGGTTACTTTTTTCTATAAATTGCTAATTTTTATATGGTTATAATGCATTTATTAATTATGAAATGCTTAAAAGTGGTTATATTTATTTACTGGAAATTTGTGAAATATTTTGGTCGGTTTTTTTTCAATTTCCCTGCTTTGCAATTTATTTACATTCGTATCCGATAAGAACTGCCCAAACATACTATATAAATATTTCAGGTGTCAGCTCCCGCCATATGGAACAGTTGACTTTTAAATGTCAGCACTATACACAGCATACATCTTGTATGTATAAATATATTTTCTTATTAGGTGAAATAAGGACGAATTTTGGGCGATGTTATCATATATAAACTATGTGTTTTGACTGCAGTATAACATCTAGAGGCGATCCTAAATTTTTATTCATCACCAGGCAGCCGCATACACCTTAATCTAACACGATGATAGTATATAGTAGAGATTGAATTTCATATTTATACCTTGAGGCATAATAGCACAGCTGAGCGCTTTCACATGCATAATTTGCATCCTAACAAAACCAATCATCTCACTTAGAACACGATATACAGCTTGTTTGTGTATCTTTCAGAGTCAAGCTGTTTGGTGTTTTTTGCTATATCTCTATAGCTAGCTTTTCTTTTTGCAGATGTTTAAGGTTGTTTCCCTATATAACAATTGAAACCAACATTTATGAGAAAATTCGCGGCAGATGTTGCGAAATTCAGTGTGATTCGTACATGGAAAAGATGTGGAATGGGTACCTATAGGTAAAACTGATTGAAGAGCCACTGACAATTATGTTTTTAATTGAAAATATTGTAAAAAATGAGTATTTTTAGCTAAACAATTTTTAGCTTTGTCTATTTAAATACATACAGTGGTGTTACATGTTGACTTCGTAGATTTTTTCTGTTATACCTGCTAAATAACTAGTGTTAGTATATGTATATATATTTCTTTATTTATATAACACTGAGAGTAATCCGTGAATTTTGATGTAATTTTTAAGTAAACAAATATTTAATCGAATACAAAATGAGGCTCAGTACGAACCAATGTTTCACAATTTAGTCTGATTATTAATGTACTTTTATCAGCTACCAATTATATGTCAATAGCCAATGACTTCTAAAGTTTTGTAAACCCAGAGATGCAAAGTCACATTTCGAAAAGAAAGTCCAGTGTGATTTCGTTCAATTGATCATAATGTATTGAACGCGTTCACTCTTTCAGATTCACAGCGAAAGCATAAATCTCGTCTCCATGACAAGCAATGTTCTCAACGATACAATGCAGTCGGAATTATACAGGTATAACAATTAATTTCTTTTAATAATTGACCTAGTTATCTAAATAATTTTTTTAAATAATAATTTCATTGGTCGACCTAATTTCTATTTCGTATGAAAATTTATCTATCTATAACCCATTTTTAAGATTACATAATTCCTCATTTTTTTTATTTTTACCTAATAACTTATATTCCATTTGTTTCTCCAGATTGACCTAGTTTAACATAATTTATCATCTTGTCATATACTTTTTTGAAATTTGGATTTGATTATGTAATTGATATTTTATTTAATAAAATTAAAATTTCAATCATAATCTAAATCTAAATTAATTGTTAATTACCATATTAATAATCCACTTTCTACCTTATAGTATAGTATTGACCGTGTATCCCCAAATTTCTTCACCAATTAAAAAAAACGTATAATACCTGATTTATTTTAAAACGTATACTCTCAGTTAGAGTGAATACCTACTTTCCATATTGACCTAGTTGTTGAAAACTGACCAGTTTGAATTAAAGTTAGTTGACCTAGCTATTCCAAACTTCTTTGTCGTAATTGACCTATTTTAATCATTACACCTAAGTTCAATCGAGTTATTTCCACTATTTTTTTTTGTAAAATTTTAATCATTTCATTTCGATTTATAAAATAAATAGAAATTTTATGGCTTTATTAATATAACAATACGAGAAAGGTATATCCCTTTTAATTGTAAGTTATATACTCGTGCTTTATATGTATCAATTGCATGTTAAGCTATTTGTATTATTTTTATTTCAAATATAAAATTGAGGATATTATGTTTTTTCAACTTACAAATGGTATTTTACTAACAATTCTTTCGTCATTCAAAGTAAATAAAAATAAGCAAAGTATTCTGTTAAATATTTTAAAAGTATTTTAAAGTAAATTTTGGAGTATTTTAAATTTCTATATCATATTAGAAGCATAAAACCATTAATCTCAGTTATCTTTTGTCGACACATCTTACGAATCCAGTTTCGTTTGTTCTTCAACTTTTCAGCTGGCTTCCAGAACGAGAAAACATGAAACAACTTTTCGACTCCATGATGGGCAACCTGTATACATTTGGTCGTGAGTGGATTAGTACGAAGGTAGGCAGTGCCGCGTGGTGCGGCGCGGCGCGTTTAAAGACCAATGAATAGTCTATTTCAAAATTATCACTAGAAATACCGAATCGCCGCAAAATTGGCAGTTAATTATGTACCTATCTTTTCCGAAGAAACATTTAGAGATGTATACTTATTATCCAAGAAAACATTGTTGCTTCATGTTTGTAGTACAATCAGTTTTAATTGTCTCAGTATCAGAGTCTTGTTTACTGATTTCATTTCCACGTTTAAGTAATACTACAAAAATAGTAAGAGTAATTTTCAATTATTCGTTATGTTTGAGTATTTATTGCTGAATCGTCAGTATTATCCAATAGACAGTTAATTATTTGCTCTATGATTGTTAGTATTTTAACGTAAACGCAAAAATATAATAAAATTTCGAATATATTAGTAATAGTATGCGACTAGTACATAAAAAGAAATAGTTAATTCATTAATATCACTATATAATGATAGTATGCTATACTTTTGGTATATTATATAGGCTAACATAAAACGGAACATCTTGATATTTATTGAAATTCAAAAGGAATGCAAAGACACACGACTAATTCTACATTTTTAAATATCATAATATTATGTAGTAGGCACAAATATTTTAGAATTTGTTTTTTTTGTATCGTTTTAGGTTGACCAAGTTTTCGATACAAACCAGTTCAACAAAGCGCGTATTGAGGAGCAAGCTTTGGAACTTTGGGATAAGATCTACCAACGGATTGTCTATAAGGTACTTGCTATAACACAAATAATAATATATTATTAATATTAACACCTATAAATAGATATTGAACAATACAATCAACATTACATTACTGTTTTGTTATTGATTTTCGTAGATTGGCGAGTAAATATCACTAATTTTGAATTTATAATTCGGAGTCATTATCTTTCAAGTGATCAAAAATCTATATCCATTATGCTTTGAATTACTGGTAATCGATTTTTAAAGTCAATGCCTGATTCCAGCTTTAAATCTAGAGATATTGCTTAAATGATTTGAAATTAGCGAGTTCAAACCTCGATTTAGCACAACTTTAATTCCATCATCTCTGGTTGGTAGCTGTGTCAATCGAATTATTATCGGTTTAAAAGGGCTTGTTTGGTTCGTTATACCAGATTTTCCAGATTACATTAAAGCAGAAGATCGCTATAGTCACTAAGCACACTATTATTATTTCTGGGAATATTGCTCCATACTACTATAAGTAATATGGTGTCTTATAACGGCTATAATTTATCTTTATTTTTCATTAAATTGACAACAATTTCAAACATTTATTTACAACATATAGATATTCTTAAATATTTACTTTTGTATTTTTAGTAACACATAGTGAAACAAACAAGATCAGCTAAATAAGAAAATTATTAGTACATTTTGAATGACACGGGACGTTCATTTCGCTGTATTTTAGCTTTTTTGCAAATGCAGTATAATGCTTTTAAAAAGTCTTATTCCTGTTTATATATATCTAGAAAAGTTATCAATTTTCTTGTTATACTTTCAACTTTTTGATGCATCTGTACGTGAATAAAGAGTAAATTACTACGAATTCTAACATGCCTTGCACATTCTAATAAGGTTTTCTTTATTGGTAATTCAATGTATACCGTGCTCTCGTTTAAAACAATCTGACAATGTATTAAACATTCAGCGACAGCGCAAATAAAAAATTGTCTTATTTCAGGGTGTCCACTCTCCTAAAATTTCCTAAAATGTCTTTAAATTTTTGGCAAAATGCACAAAACCCTCCTTAAATATCCTAAAAATAATTTGTGGTAGAGCAAAATAATGTTTTATTGGCTTTTATTTTAGTATAATTAATAGTGAGGTATTTTCATTTTACACGAATTTCATTTTTTCCAGAATTATACACGAATTTTTTGCTCACAATTTTTTGTAGGTACATAATATATTTTTTTAATCTTAAAAAACCGAAGTGTCTATGAGTTAGTGAAAACTGTATATAAATAATTGAATGGATTTTTGTAGTCCTGGGTAAGACGTTAAGCTGCCTAAAATATAAAATCTTGCCTATATATACTTTTGCTTTTGCTTTTCATTTATACTGCATTTAGTATGTTAGTTAACAATTAACCATTGCAAACCTAAGTGCACAAATTGAAAAGTCAGTGAATGCTTTGATTTCGGGAAACAATTGACTATATGGTTTATATATTAACTGTATTTAAAGATTTCTTTATAAATTACATTCATACATTGTATTTATTGTTTTATTTTCAATTTGATTCTATTGTAAATAAAGTTATTATTTTTAAAGAACATAATTCATTATTGAATTGGTAGCAACTAAAGAAAATAAAAAAACTTAGATTTGATTAAAAAACATTAGATCAAGTTTTAATACACAAAAGTTATTAATGAGTAATGCTGAACTGCTTAAAAATTTCTTAAAATAATTTAAATTTACAAGAAAATATTCTAAAAAATCAAAATATTCTAAAATTATGTTGGTCTAAAAGCGTGGACACCTTATTATTTTGTGTTTTTACCTTTTATAATATCGATTTATATGTATTCAAAATATTTATAAACCATTTTTATTAGTCAAACTTTTAAAATATCGACAGTTTGCTTTGGAAAAAATGTTCTCGTGAGAAAATAATAAAAGTTACTGTGCACCGAAAACAGGAAAACAAATTGTAAGATGGAAAGAAACATATTTGTACAGGATTGTATAAATTGCATAATATTGTTGTGAACTATAACAATAAATCACATTTAAAGTATTCGTAATTATTCAAAAAACACTGAAGTTATTTGAAATTCAACTATTGATTGCAATTTAAGATAAAACGCATTTAACTCTTAAATTAACAAAAGAAAAAATAGCTAACATTTTAATTTTGACCGTTTTCACATGTCGCCAAGACTATTCTACTTCTAGCTATCTATGTATGTGTTAAGCAACCAACCAATCACCGTCCTTCAGAACGACACCAACTCCTCATTAGACAATGCACTTGGCGGGGGTGTCACTCCAACCCCTCAACTCGTCCGCTCCTCGAGTATCACTGCCCTACCGCTCTCCATGACTGCTCTCTGGCAGACTATGACCTCCTTCGATATGCTCGACCTGCAAAACGTCATCACCTTCGTCAAGGAGAACCTGGGTATTCTCTCGACGGTATTGGAGTCGGTTTGGCTGCTCCTCAAGAGCAATCTCAATCTCTGCCTCTCTCTCTTCACCACAATCTTCTCGATGGTCTTTGGCGGGGGAACTGTCGTTCTCAACTTTATCGTTTCATCGGTGAGTTACCCTCTTTCATTCGTATGCTCTTGAAAAATCCCTTGAAAGATCTTGAAAAAGCGTAAATGTTTTCAAAATCTTAAAATGTTCTTGAAATTAATGATTTTATAAACTTAAAATAATAATGTTTACGTATAATTTATTTTCGATTATTTAGCAATTGTTATTCTTCATTTTCAGCATTGTTCGTTAATATATCTTCAATAATTTCTAGATACATTTTTATTGTCTCTCATTTAATGCTCATATATAGCTCATGTAGAAATACGTTGATTTTTTTCTAGTTTAAAACTTAAGCTAAATTAAATTTTGTATCACTATATTGAGTTGTGTTCTATACATAAATATGTTTATTGTCCATATTTTATTTTATTTGCCAAACAATTTGTCGGCATTTTTTAAATTTAGCATGCGCTTCAATATCGCATAGATTATTAAAATTTAAATATTTTTGAACATAGAAATACATTACTTATAGAAATAAAAAATGTTGTCTTGAAAACCCAACCATCCTTATGACGAGTTAGCCACTTCAGATTCGTATGTTGTGGAAAAAACGCACATATTAACTAGAGTACTAGAGGTAGGAAATTTAAAATATAATAAATTGATGCCTTTTCAGTATGAGTAGTAGTATGAATATAATTAGAAACAGTGCTTTTTCGACCTACTTGTTAGCAATATACACAGCCCTCTTGCTTTTATGTAGAATTTGATACAGACTGTGTATTACCTTAATGTTTGTAACGAATCCGTGTTTAAGAACCAGCGTTGAGGCATGCGTAGCAGGATAATCTTTTAATTTTAACCATATTGATGGAAGTAGAAGTTGAAAAAACATGCGGAACATTGCCACCTTTTATACCCAATCGGTATGTGTATCAAATTGGTTGACGTCATAATATAAGTGGCTCAATTAACCGAAAAGTTTTGTGCACCATTGCACATTGCAGTATTATGTGTGTATCAGGTTTCCAGCAAAGTAGTGGGTTGTAACTAACGAAGCTTAGCAATATTGAGGTTCTGCCTTTTTTGATGGGGAACTAAAATAGTAAACTACCTGGCGGGGATTCTCTCTTATAGTCTCATCTTCGATTCCGTCAACGGTTGCATACTTAATCGATTAGCAGATTAGCAGCCTTTCTACATCCTAGCCTGTTCCTTCTTCGTCTAATGAAGATGCCATCACTTGATTTGCAAATGTTAAAAATGCCCCATACAAATACTTTTTTCTCTGTCCCTACAAACATTATTGTGATTACCGATGTTAGTATACCCACAGAAGTGCAGTTTAAAGATAGCTACTGCATGGTCTTATTTAATCTTTCAAATATATATATTCTACTTTCTGCGCTATATATATATTATATCGATGTATGTATATATTACTACAATATTGGACTGGTTTCGAGTGAAGTATATCGTAGACATAAAAACACGAAGCTTAAAAGGCTAATTATAATGTATTATATGTACCATATGTCAGTGATGTATTTGGAACTGTGATTCAAATGTTGTGCAATGCAGCGGTCTGTCTTTTGATTTGGATAAATTCGCGTACTCTTTGCATGTTAATGAATTTTCCACACATTAACCTACCTAGTGATACAAATAGTTTGGTTTGAAATAAACGATTTAATAAATATATTTTCCTGTCTTGGATTATTTCGAATTATTTTTATGTTTGGTTCCTAACGTTGTTCCGTCTGTTGAATTTTCCAGCTGATTTTTAAATATATAGCGCTAGTCACATTTATCGTTTCTAGCTACTTATATTGTTATTTAATAAATAATTGAGCCAAAGTAACGCCGGAGGAGCCATCTTTCGCTTGAGCAAAAATACTGCTGACAAAACTCCATTATGTATTTAACTCTACATAAATATTCTTATTATATGCCGAGAGATGTGCAATCAAATGCGCTGGGTACTGCAATCAAATAAGAGTTTAAAGAGATCAAATATGGAGTTCAAACAATCAAATGTGGTGATGTAAAATTCAAATATGAATTGTATTTATGTACTTTTGTTTTTTGTTATTTAACACTTTTTATAGTTATTATTAAAGAAGAATATTTATTAATTGTTAATAAAATAAGTGTAATCATTTATTACAAAATATATCATTACTTATTTATATTAACAGTCTTATAATTTTGTTATTCTTAATATTTTGGCTTCTTATTTATTATAATTCCCTAAAATATCCGTCATTATATATGTAATTTGATAAACATACAGTATATATTTGTATGTTAGTATGATAGCACATGTACAACTACAGGTAACTTACAATAATAGTTAATGTACTTTAAAATGTCCATATTTGATAGCTATAAGTCGTAATCGACAGAGCAAGAAAGCCTGGGTGGTATCAAAGGTATCTCTTCATTCTAGCTGATCTTCCTGACGACGTTGTTCTACCTGCTGGCCTTCTCGGGTGAGAGCTACCTCCCCGTCCAGTTCTTCACTTCACTGACACCTTCAGCGAAGTCGAGCCGCACCATCAAGAGCTTCTACCAGGCGGTCGAGGCGGCTATTAGCGGCGTGTTCGCGGCCACCGTTAAAATGGCCCTCTTCTATGGCTTCTACACTGTTCTTACGCACACTCTTTTCGGTGTTAATCTCGTCGTGATACCCGCTGGTGAGCCCTTCCTTAACTCTAGAAAGGGTCTTTAGATATCTTTGCAGCGAAATATTATGATTCTCAGAACACTAGTTTCTCATATTTAATTCAACTATTGCCTCTAAACTTGCGTAATATAAGGTATAAAAGGAATAATGTGTACAGACTTTGCAATTACCTGAGACACGAAGATAAACTGGCCTGTATTACCCCCCCCCTCTCTTCTCAACCAATCAGTGTTGGCCGCCCTGTTCGGCGCCATCCCCTTCCTGGGCACCTATTGGGCAGCCTTACCGGCAGTTCTCGAGCTCCTATTGGTCCATCACGAAGTCGGCCTGGCTGTGACGCTGTTCATCATTCATCTTCTCCCAACCTACATCCTGGACACGGCCATCTACTCGGAGATCAAAGGGTGAGATTTAATTTCATCGATTTTGATTTAAAATAAAATTCGGCGCAAACAATAACTAGAGCATTTTTTTCTTGTTAAACTTTTTAAACGGTAAGATATGAAAACATATTTGAAGGTTGTTTTTAAAATTAGTATATAGTAGTAATACGTAAAAATGCGTCCATTATTGATTTTATATTTATCATGTTAATTATCTACAAAAGAAACCATTGTTACAATGAATTTTGCGTAATATGGGTAGCAAGACTATAGTTATTTTGATTTATATAATTGTAAAACCAAATGTGATATTTTATACAATTTTACAATTATAGCCTGTTAACTATAAATAGTAACAATTAAACCTTCAAACCCGTTCTACAGCATTTACTATTTCAGAGATATTATTTTGATGTTATACTTAACTTCTACAAAAAGTGTTACGGTAGAAGAGATGAAATTTCGTGTATCATTAACTGTATGACTATAGCAAAAAATAATCAATAGATAGATACATGATAGAAATAAATCATATTCGACGGAAATAACGCATAACACACTCGATTAAAAGATGCCGTGATCGTCAATAGATTAAAAAGAACTATAGCAAGTGCAGAATAGATGTTTAAACACAAGTTGGGAATAGAAATCTACACACATTATTTAAAAAGGAATATAATAAGAATGTAGAACCAAGGAAATTCGTTGGTTCTAAAATCATCAATACTAATATTTAATCATTAATACAGTAAAATTAACATTTCAAAATCAAAGAGATAGTATTGTCAAAATTGTAATGTAAACAATAATAAAAAATGGATTTTCTCTATTTCTAAACAACTATTAAACTTATTGATTGTAGCTTATTGGAAAACATGGTGTCACGTGATCTTTCCAGCATAAATACTTGCTTGTGGTTGGATGTTTGAGCTTTCTCCATCTTCAAAGTTGCACTATTTCTGTCAAGTTCTTTCGTTTTCATATGTCACTCATATTTCTAAAGCGAAGATCTACTTCCATTATACTTATCTTATTTTGCAGCCAACGTATTCGCATTGAAGATCATTAGAGTGATTTAGCTCTTTCAAACAGGATTTTCCATCGTTAGTCGCTTATTGCAAATTCAAATTAGAATATATTATCTAGCTTGTCTTACACGTTCAGTAAATTATCAGTTTTCTTGAAATAAGTATTTACTTCTTTGTATCACATAAGTAACGATAAAAAGGGGATTTCGACGCTATTTTATATTATTATTACTGTATATTACTTACTTATAATACTGACTCATAATATAATATAACAGTAGGCACGCTAAACATAACAATTATTACTGTATTTAGATTATCTCTCAGACAGAGCATTACACTAATGGTATAAGCGTACTCTCAAGTGATTTCATGTTTTTCGTTGTACCTCGCACATTTTATACCTAGATAAAATAATGCTTCATTCTCTGCACTAATATGGAAGATCGATAATTGTGTACGCACTTTTGTTGATTTAATTAAAAGCTCAATAGCTCGTTGGTGTAGACAAAGGAAATTCTTCAAAGAATTGACATTAAAAAGGCAATATATTCCGTGACAACTATAATATTTAAGAAGAGGTTGTAAGTTTATAGTTAAAAAAAGTGATGTTGCTTTGCACAATAAATTACATATTGCGAAAGAATCGTACATCACAAGAAAAGCTGTAAATTCGATTACAGAAATATGGTTCGGACCTATGAAATATGTTAGGCCAAACTGAGTTGATATTAAAAACAAAACCTTGTTCAATTCTTTTGTTATCATTATAGAATAGATTGCGCAATATAAATAGCATTATATCAATCTACTATATTATTATGTTTTCTATAATCGGAATGAATTAGAATGAATAAAATCGCGAGCAGATGGTTTCAACAATTAAATATTGCCACAATTCTTTTTATCAATTTTATTTAATCTTTTAGGTGGTAATGACTTTTTTTCTTATTTTGTTAGTTTTCTTTAACATAAATCTTGCAAGGTGAATTTTGACTACATATTAAAAGCTGTTCTTTAAACTCCTACTGTTTTCCGAGCTTCACGTAATTGAAAACAAAGCTTGTTAAATACGTGAGGTCTTTTCCAAACATAATAATATCGTAAACACCGAACGTTTATATGGAATTTTATAGCTGTCCACTACTTCTTTTGTATAGAATAATATTTCTTATAATGTTACACTTGCGTAGACGCGTGCCTAAAGAATGATATAGATATTTCGATTGTAAGTGTACAGCGGGTTATTAAGTTAACTCTTAAAAAAACACTTTATTAATCGATATAGTGCAGGCAATCTTGGCTCACATTAAAAACACATCGTTTAATATTACAATTTCATTTGTACAAGACGTCGTGTCTGCTACTGATTTGCCGCGGCACCCTTTTTTAAATTAAAAACTTAATACAAAATGCTTTATAATATATTTTATACTTATCGTGTTTTTAACTAGAAGCATTTTTGTGTATAACATGTTTTTTAAATTTAGCAAGATAAGTATTTCTATTACTAGCTAGAATTTGTATATTTACTTGTATTTCATTTAATCATTGACGTATTATGATTGGTCCAAATATAAAAGAGGCTCAGTAAATCAGTTATAACTCCTTAAAATATTAGTAACGTATGAATGTATGTATTATTCTATAAAGTACAAAAACATAAAAATGACAAATTTTCAATGCACTATTAGTTATCTTCGGAACTAAAATTTCCAATTTTATGTTATAAATACCAAAAAGATATTTATACACAGTCTCTAACGCGTTACATATGCAATTTTGTGTCTGTTTGTTAGTTCTAGTTTCTATTTATTGTTGCTATGTGGTATGTTATTAAAATCCTGGTATACTTTATTCCATAGATTTTATTTTTAGAAGAAAGGTCATTTTTAATGTCAATATCACATTCTTAGATAGAGACGTGTCCTACAGGAAACTTTTGAATTTCTGCTATTTGTAGTGCGGGACATCCCTACATGACAGGCCTGGCTATTGCCGGCGGTGTCTACTGTCTGGGTCTTGAGGGCGCCATAATGGGCCCAATCCTCCTTTGTTTCCTATTGGTCGCTGTCAACGTCTATACGACCATGTTGGCACCGCCTGCTGTCGTAACAGCTGGGGATCAATGTACTTATCGTTCGGGTGATGCGCCAGGTATTCCTGGCTTAATGTATTCATTTTATATATTTTGTATAGTATTACTTAATTTAGTACTCATAATTCTTATAAGTAGTAGCTTAATTTTTATTAAAATATAATTGTTAATTTTATTTACTGTATTTTACAAATGGTATTTACTAAGTTGAATCATGCGTATTTATTACGTTAATTACTTATAATAAGTATTAATTAAAAGACTACATATTACTAAGCTTTGAAATAATTAAGTTTAATTGTTTTCTTATTTTTTGACTGCAGTTTCGTTACATTATTTCTCATTATTTAGAAGAAATTAATCTAATTGTCTGATTGAAAGCTCTATCTAAATTTATCTATTTTGGTGTATTCGTACTAAATTGTGTTAAATATATTACAATAATCAATAATATCCAGTTGCTTTTAATTTTGAGTGTTTAATATATAATAATGTATAAATATGAAACTTAATGAACTTTTTTATTGTATACATTCCATATTTCTATTATCTACCATTTTGCCTAGAATTTTTTGTTGTTATTATTCATTTTTGTTTCATCCTATTTGGATACTAAAAAGGCAAACTGCTTAGTTATCGAATAATGACACGTATAAAAATCATACAAATCTGTTCATGTTCTTTTTGTATGCTGTGCTAATTTCAGACGGTAGCAAGGCGAAACGTTATGGGCGTAAAGTACAATTCAACCCAGGTTTATCAAGGTGAGTGTTTTCACGCACAAGCTCCTCGTGCTTTTCTTTTTTAGGGTACTTTGATTTAGCTGGCACCAATTGTTTCAATGCATGCTATGCGTAATATTGATGAATCCAGTATTTTAATTATTTTGAAGGATACGGTCTGCTTTAATATGTACATTTTCGATTTGCACTTAATTTTCATATTTAAATTACTCTGTTGTTTTAAACATATTTTCTAAAAATTACCAGTTTTACCGAAACGTTTTAGCAAGGAAATAATATTATAAGTGAAAAATACACAAATTATACATTCTTCTACAACCTTAAATCTAAATAAATAGACGCATAATTTAACTGAAAACAGAGGATTAAATATGTTATCTTATTTCAATAAGATTTACTCTTTAATTTACTCTTTAAATTAACGTTTTTTGACATTCATTCATCTGTTTTTGCAGGATTATGACATGTCATCACTAATAATGCCAACTTGTGATAATTTGGCTTCATTGCGAAAATACAACATATTCTAAAACATAATACAACAATGAAAAGCTCTTTTTTATTAACAGGAGTACTTCCGAATACTTTATTGAAATATTTAGATTATGCTAAGAAGTTTGCAATTTATTTTATAACAGTAGATTTTTATGTTTTTATTCTTCTAACGTAATAATGCGTGTTACTTAAACTTAAGCAAAGTTTTCCAATTCGTTTAGATTAAAATAATAATACATTTTAAAATTAATGAATCTATCAACAACGCTGCTCCATTTATTTTCAGATCAGCCTCGGATCATACTAGCAACGTTATTGGGTGAATAGCAATTTTGTCCTCCCACTTTCCTCTCTCTCATCTCCTCTCCTCTCTTCTTTCTCCTCTCTTCTTTCTCCTCTTCTCTCTTTCCTTTTCTCTCTCATCTTCTTTTTCTTCACCTCTCTCTCTACTCCTCTTTGCAACTTTCTCTTCTCTCTTCTCTATTTTTAAATGTTCTAATCACGGCTTGGTTTTTTCGCTTTATAATTCATTCGATGCGTCTCACAAAATATGCGTCTTTCACATATGCCCCTAAATTTGTGTGTCTGCACTTATACTCAAGCATCAGGTTTTCATTCTAACGTTTTTGTGCAATGCATTTTGTAATGCACTTTTGTGATTATAATTTATATTGGCGCTTTTTTGGTGCGCTAATACTTGTTGAAATGTTTTAAAACAAACTAAATTATATTTTTCTTATTACTTTATTTCCTTTTATTTTAAAACAAACTAAATTATATTTTCCTTATTACTTTATTTCCTTTTATTTATGTGTAATTTATTTTTAAAGATATAACAAGAAATACTGCTGTTTTGTGCAATTGTATTTTTGAGCCAAATTTTTTTAGTTAGCATTATATTTATTTCTCCCGTTACCAATTAGCTTGCAATAATTATTTATAATATACTTAGGCTGCAAACTTTAACGGTATAAACTAATCTTAGAAATGTAGGCATTCTATTTGCAAAAGTTGGTTATTGATTAAGATTAATTACTTAATTGCTATGTTGGATTTTGTTTCCTTTTAATGCTTTAGTTATACAAAAACTGTCAAGAAATTATTATTTTTAATTTTCTCATTTAAAATATTTGAAACCGAAAAAAATGTTTCTGTTTAGCTCCTTCTAAAATATATATTGCTCTTTTAGTTTTATTATCTTAAGAATTTATTACAGTAGGCCGGCACCTATATAATTTTAAAGGTCATTGTATAAGTTTACTCACCTTGTTTTTAACAGCGCTTGTGTTTAACAGTGTTTTTATATGTATAACACTTACTATGCGTAACCATTATAAATATGTTTATATGTAGCAATGATTCATTTAATGTATGCTACGTTTCTCTAGCGATTTTTAATATTTTGTGTATTATATCGCTGGTATACTTTAACTTATATAAAATGTTATTATTTAGTGTACTTTGATTGAAGTTCATAGAAAAAAGTAAGATTGTCAACAGATTTTCAATTTCTTCATCTATTTTATAATACTACACCTGAAAAGAATTCTATGGTATTTTTTATTCCGATCGAATCTCCTCAGAAACGATAAATTATTAAGTTTTAATCAAAATGTCTTACTAATAATGGGAAGCATCATACTTTTATGAAATATTATTCTTTTTGTATTTTAATGTAAATGTAAAACACTTGTTTTGCTTATTTCATCCATTTGCTGAAACATGTGAACAAGCTACAATCTTTTATTCGTGTTTTCTACTATTTTTTATTTGTCGCTATTGTGTTTATTATATACACAGTAGTAGCCTGTTATATTTTAATTGATACTGAGTTATATGCTTACTATTTTCTATTTAAAAAATCGTGTTTATATACAGTGAATTTATAAATTTACAAAAATCTCCAATAACAGCATAAAATCTTTTCTAAATTTATACATTTGTCGTTACCTAAATTCCAATTTTAAATGTAATTTTTTCGTACGACATTTAATACGATATATACAACTGATTATTCACTAAAAATGGATGCACCTGTCCCTTCATTTATTTATATTTACCAATTTATTTTGTGCCACTCCTGGCAGTGGAATATATTTTGAATTATTATCGTAATATTATTTCTAAAATTGGATAAATTGATTGAATTCATCGTGTGCATACTTATGATTAATGGATCATATCTCAGAGTTCTATTTTCTATTACAGCGTTCTATTTACATGCATTTGACGTACATAGCTTCATGAAGTAACTTGCAGTGTAGACCCCTGCTTAATTGTTAATTAATCGTGTTCGTTTTATTTTATGTTTTCTTTCCTCATTTAGTCGTGAACGGGTGGAAAGTCTTTAAGCTGTTGTTGTGTAAGAAAGCGTGGATCGTGTAGAGAGCTATAAGTAACATAAAGGCGACAAGGCGTACATTCATAAACGGAGAAATCTCACTGACTGAATAATGACTAATCTGATAATGAAACACTGCTTGTTTCCGACTTAAATCAGTATTGTTTTCTTGATATTTTAAATATATTCTTTATATCATATTACAATTTTCGTAGATGCAATATGTATCAATACCCTGCTAACTATATTGAAATCTACACGTTATAACAGTAGTTCCACGTGAGTTGATCTATAACAATACCGTCTCTTATTGGATGCGGTAGTCTTGTTCGTCTGTCTACATGTTTGTAGTATGACCGGCTGCTGTGTCACCTCTATGGTACTTATAGCTCTGTTGGTGGACAGTAATGTATTTTATGTGCGTGACTGTATTTGTATGTATTCATTTTTAATACGTGTGCTGTATTTTAACCTACATACTTATGTTTAAGTTTACGTTTACGGTAGTAGTACGGTATTTTACGTTGAAGAGCATTCTCCCTTTCATAAATCATTCTCTCCTTACACCTTTAGTCAGTACCCTAATTGTCTGAACTATTAATGCATCACATTATTCGTAGCAATATAGTGTAATCTTTGTTATGCTATAATATTACTTGCGTTTGGTTTGGTATGACTTTTAATCGGATAAATAATTTTATGAAGATCTTGTTGTATTTTTTATTGTACAATATACATGATCTTTTTTAAAAATAAGTTTTGTATAACTCTTTACTTTGCATCAATTTAAAATAGAGATCGCAATTAAGCAATTTATATATTTTTGTTCGCTTACAAGTGATGATCTCCAACCCTATATTGGCAAATTGATAATTTACATAATCAAATCGGAAATAAATTGAAATGATACATTACATTATATGATTTTATAGTAAATTAAATGACAGTTTCATTTGTTACAAATGTACTTAATAGTATGCTATATTTTGTTAGTTTTTCTATACTAACAGAGTATATCTTTAAATTTATTTTACATGGTACAAAATTGTATTTATTTTACATGGTGCAAAATTGTATTTATTTATCTGTAATTTTCTTAGATTTAATTATACTTTTAATCCTTGTCCTGGCTATGATAGGTGCGTCGTGGCAATATTTTTAATCTATTTATACACAATTAAACCTGATATTCTCAGTTCTGCAATGTAATTGTTTAAGTTAAGCCGCAGCAGTATGCGTATATTATAGTGACCAACGAAAATTACATACTAACCTCGAATTGAGATTATCCATATTTATTAGTATAAATCTATATATTGACTAATCAGTTTATTTCACATATATCATAGCAACGCACATGCATAGACCATGACCCTTATTAAATATATTAATATATATTATTTAAAAGTAGCATAAACTGTAGACCAGTTTAAAATGTATGTTTTTACTCTTGAAGTATTTAAATTTTATTAAAATGCAATTATTAATAAAATAATTATATGTATATTGCTGTAATATTTGCTAACTTACCACCAACATGCGTTAAAATCGATATTTGCCTAATATAATATGAGTACATAATGACTACATATAATTCTATATATTTGGATCATTGATTCTTACTTTATAATAAATACATTTATATATTGAATTAAATGTTTTATTCTAAACAATTCTCTTTTTAAAAATGCTTGTATTTTTCATATTTCAAACTAGTTGCATGCTCCATCGGATCTAACCCATCGAACTATTTTTGGTAACGTAGAACAATGAATCCTCAGAAGTATTCATTGTAACAATTAACAATTGTTTTTAATATTTGTATGTATAGAGTGTACACTATATGTTATATTAATTATATAGCTAGTGTTATTATCATGTTCTCTAGTTAGTTTTTAACAAAATGTATGCATCTAGTACTTTTGAAAAAATTACCTTTCGCATTATTTTGGCATAAAACTAAATTTGCATCTACATATTATAAATATTTGTATCTGGTTAAAAGTATTAATTTATATTTTAGAACTGGTTTATTTGTATTATTTAAAGTTGACATTCTGGTATTACCTATTAATTATGTGTCAGTAAGAATGCGTCTAACCATATAAATTAAATGTCAGTTTCACTTGGATATAGACTTACTTAATTTAAGACTCAATATATTCAATATGTATGCTATTCAAAGACGTTTAAATACACTATTGTACTTAATATACTTCCATGATGGTATTTCTGTATCTAAGATTGGGTTAACTTATATATATTGTGCTGCATATATATTTAAAATGTTTTATATGTATTAAGACACAGTATACATATATATATTGTGGTGTCTTAAAATACAGAGGAATTTTTTAATATCAAAGATTTTGTAATAGGTGTCTTATTTCAAAACTTACCGAATATATGACGTAATAGTTAGCTTGTCAAAAACTAGAAGACATTATTACTTATGCATAAAAATAAGTGTATTGAAGTCTCTGGTTCTTTTAGAAATTTTATATTATAAATTCCTTGAATTTCGTGCAATTGAAGTCATTGAAACCCTGATTGCTAACCAGGTTATGTCGAAAGCAGTTCTATAATGAATTTAGTTTCATTTATTTTGTAGAAAATTTATCTATTCGAGAAATAATTACAAGATACTGCTCATTAAAATAAATATATGTAACTAATAAATGTTTTAAATCTCAATAAATTCTTTCAGATATGTTTATTTTTACGATACTTTGTAGGGAATTCCAGGTATTCTAGTTTGAGTGTTCTATATGAATAACCTTTCATGTTTTTACGTTTAATATACATTAACCTAAACGATTACTAACTGGATCAACAATCTATGGATGCCATGTTTTATTTCTGGATTTTTTTCCTATATTTCAGACGTTTGACCATTACATAAGCATGGAGACAACACTTTGATGTCGCCCTATATACATACCTACAAAGCATATTACAAATATATTGTAATGTAATATGCTACTTGCTGTTGCTATTTAAATGTTATATAATTTCTACGAATATGAAAAATGAAGTAATATCGCAATACACCCTAGTGTATATTATTACCTTTAAAACTATAATATATCCATAGTATTTATCAATGCGTGGTTCAAATAATTGTTCTTCATTTTCACCTTGTTGTCTTTCTTGTTTGCTTAACAATCAATATGCTTAAATGCAAATTAATAAGATTTGGAACATGTCGTTTTATTCAGGTAGGCTTTATTTTAAACCACCTATAGAATATCAATATCATGACAAAGAAATACATGAAGAATGTTATCTAATATGTAAGGACTCAAACAGTTACACGCATTTTTAATTGATTGTAATTATGCTTATTTCTCTCAATTTGGTTTTAGTAACTTTTGGTTTTTATATATTCAATCATATAAGCATAACTGTTATATTTGCGCATTATTGTAGTATTTATGGCCTTTGATACATGATTATAATATCAATGTAGATTCCCCTCGTATATTTCAGATGTTGCTTAATTGTACATATTTATCTGAACTTTTATTATTATAGTTGTATACCTATACTTGATTGCTATAAATATATTTTTGATTAATCATGGTTTATTTTTGAATATGTAATTTAAAAAACGTTTACACAATTATATGTATCTATAATAAATTGTAATCGCGATATTATCGGATTACTCCTCGTTACCGCTCATGATTTATCGCATAACCTTTAAGTGCTATTCTGTTTGTAAAAATCGACACTTTTTGCTTTTGAGGAGACTTTAATATTATAATTTGTAGGTAATCGTGCTGGCTTTAATATGTAGTTATATTCATGTGTTTCTATAATGGATTTTTTTACTAGGCAACATTTTATATATACGTATAATAATCGGATAGATATTTTATTATTCTATAAAATATGTAATTGTGATACAATTGTATTAGTAATTTGAAAATATAGCTTAAATTCATATTTCCACATTAAAACATTAATCAAAACCCCACTAAATTTGAAGTGGTCTCGTAAAAAACGTCCATGGTGCACGATTCTACAATGTTCGAAGATATTTAATTCTGACAAGTCTAAAATACTTAGTCTAGCTTGAAGCTAATTATAAGTATAGAACATAACCCAATGGTAGTACTGTGTAAAACCCAGACCGTGTGATAAAAGCCTCTATTTGTGTGATAAAAGTACACTATTAAAGCACTATATTTATAGAAAAATAGAAGTATTTAAGAAGGTTATTAGTAAGGTCTGTATTAAATAGGCTGAATATATTCATCTGGTTTATATTCATCCAACAATAAGTTGGAGAAAACAATTTCATTTCAATGTGAAATTAATCTGTCATTTCAGTTCAAAACAACACCACTTAGTCGTCAATTTATGATTGGAAAAGAAGTAAATAATGTAGCTATTATAATAATCTAGAAAGTGAAAGTAGGGACAGGAGAATGACACGATGTCAGTGGTTTTCCTACAGCTGTCTACTGTTTTGACATCATCGAACACCGTCTGGTCTCAAGAAAAGAGATTTGTAAACAGCGTCATCATTAGGTCAGGTTAGCAGATGTGTAGTGTTGGAGGAGGGGGGGGAGAATTCCGCCCTGTCAGACAAGCTGGCGCCAGTGTTTTAGTTTATCAATAAATCACTCGGTGACGCCAGCCTTGGTCCGACAGGTAGTTAACCTCAGCAACCCGTGGCGGCAGCGTCCTTACCCGAGCTTTTGCTGATATCCAAAGTTACCAGGTTCTGAAATGATAAAACATTAACAATAAAGCTGTAAGTAGAATAGCGAAAGCAAGATATTTCACTGGATAGAGCCATTAAAAACCGCTTGTTTCCAGCTAGAATTATCAATATTCACAAACAAGCTAGTTGTTTACTAAATACACTCCAATCGAATGTAGTGTTTTCTTATAGAATCACGTGATTTTTACCGATTAAATACTTTTCTGCTTGGTCTAATTCCTCGAGTGTAACGCAACACGTTTATGATAATATGCGCACTTTTATTAAGATAATAGTAGAATAGAGACGGCACTGTAAACAAGAAGTAAGAGCATATTAGCTTATTCAGGGTTTCCACTTTTTTCACCAATAAAATTCCCGGATTTATTGCCTAAATTTCGCTAGAAAAATTCCTAACAGTGTATCCAATATTCAGAAATTTGTTGACAGGTATATGAAATAAATTATAATATAAAAGTTGCTAAAAAAACATGTGTTGTAATAAGTTTATGAATTGAATTGAAGTATGTACATAATTAGAAAGAGACGCTGGTTAAGATAATTATATTAAGCCTTTAAAGGCTTTATGTCGTGGCTTATATCACGTTATTGTGTCTCTGATTACATCTAGTTCTTCTTATAGGAGTAGATAGACTTCATCACTTTAACTAGCTCCTCTTTCGGACTCCTGGAACGAATGACTAGTGCATAAGCCTCTTAAAGGTGGCAGTAAATCCCGTGGTGCTGGCCTCCTCACTCAGTTGGAAGGCCTTCTCCTCGAGATTCTTGATATCTGCAGTTATCATTTTGTGACGTTTGTTGAAGCTGTCCAGCTCCATATCATCCTGCTTTCTTTTCTTCACACGTTCTTCATCTTCTTTTATTTATCTTTGTATTTTCTGCTGGATGCTGCGATATCAGCCAAAATTTCTTTAGTAATGACTACATTTTCACACCACCCACCGAAATAATGTGGTCTTTAACTAGTCGTCTCGAACAGAAGTTTTCAGATGACAGATTGTATGTGGAGAAGGATTTGTTCAGGCTGTAACTTCGTTCAACACTGGGTATGATAATAGAATTTTCTAAAAAACAGACCAAAGGTTGATGAAGGATCCGTTATTGGCAAGCAACTTGTGGAACAGTTTGTCCAGTTGCTTCTCCGTATCTGGCAAATCTGAAACATCAGCCTCCTCTGCGACAACCTGTCCACAGGCAATCAGGATATCCAGCAGGCGCTTTAAACGCTCCTCAAGTTCAGAACGAATAAAAAATATTACGTTAAACAAAGCAAAAGAAATCTAGATAGGAAAGAAAACTTTGATGCCAAAAAAATATACCACCAATAAAAAATCGTCTACATACAAAGTTAAATTCCATACTATTCCCGAAATAAAAAAAAACTGAATTTGCATACTATTCCCGACTGGAATTAATAATATGAAATTCCTATACCAATTCCCAACTTGGTGGCAACCCAGCGTATAGATATCCAAGACATGTTATCCAATAAGATGTAAGTATTCTGGGCGTAGAATTATGTAAAAATCAAAACAGCTTTACACAATTAATCACACAAATTTGATAAATGTGGCAGGTTTTTTACTTACGTTATTTGTAAATATTATTTAGATAGGAACTACATGAAATTACTTTTAATAATTTAAAAATAAGGGGAAAACTCTATTTTTAGATTAGTGAGAATTCCCTAATGGTGTGCGGATATTGCATAAGACACAATCAAACGCAACTGTTTAAAAAATTCTAAAACGCTTAAGTAGTGCATAATAACGTTTTAATTGTGTAAGTTTGCATACATATTTCCAAAGTAATATTAGAATGAATTAGGTGCACAGCCCAATATAGTAAGTGGACACAAAGTGCAGAAAGGCCATAAATTAGACATGCTATTCTGTTTTGAAGTTGTACAACTTTGATAATGAATATGATGAAGATAAGTATAAAACATGTGCCCACGACGATACATACTAACAGAAAAACTATCAACCTAAACCTGCAGATTAATTTGTGAACGCACGAAATGCACGCTTGAAATTATTGAAAGAATAACGTTTAGCACACCACCATAGAGTTCGTAAATTTGTGAAATTCATATTTAAAAATAAGTTTCATATTACTTTTGCTCAACAATTATAAGTAGTATAATATTCTATTTGAACAGCCAAAGTGTACGACAACAATTTACATTATCCTGCCTATACTCACCTCAGCGCATGTCGGGTGGATGCCAACTGTGGAGTCAAAGTCCCGCTTGCACGCACCCAACTTCATACCCAGAGCAAAGCCCTGAGTCATCTCACCCGCATTGGGACCGAGAATGTGCAGTCCTACCACGCGTTCCTGTGTTACCATGGAGATGAGAGACAGTCAGATAGAAAAGGTGGGTGGTGTTATATAATATGTAAACGGAAGAGGGGTTAAAGACAGAGACTAAATTCAATCACCGAAGTATAAATAGCATTAGAAGCGGCCCACCAGAGTCCTGCTTTAATGTGAATTATTTATATCTTTTGCACGAGCTTCGTTAACTCTCTCCGTTTCAGTGGCACACTAATGGGGACTACTAGCATATTCATTTAATCAAAAATAGTGATATTCATCGTACTATCTTATACGGCCGAAAACTGAGAATAATCAACACAATAATTCCAACTCTTACCAAAAATTTCGAATATAATTACATAATCTAAATAGGGAGAAAGTACCATATCGTAAGTATATTTCACCAATCGAATTAGAATAAGCTTATTATCTATTCGACCTGAGAGTAATTGAATAAATACAAAAACGGAGCATTATAATTTAAAAGTAAAACACAGTTAAATAACGTAATATTTGATTCATTTTAATGCTTTATCGCAAAACGTTATTTATAAAAATATTTAGTGACTAGGTGACAACTGTAATATAATTTAAATGTTAATGGAAGCATAATTATTAAAATACAAAAATCATAATAATGAGCATTGTATAATACACAAAATCTCCTTCTGTGTTTTAATCTCAAATATCATGTTCTTCTTGAATAATTTTAGTCCTTACCTAAGTTAGGATAATGGATTCCTGGACTGATTTACTTAATGCACCATGTCGTTACCTAGCTACAGTATTTCTTTTGGCACTGAAGAAAATATTAAATAATACCCCTATTTTAAGTTAATACGATACATGGATAATTAACCAATATTCAAATGGGTTTAATGAATTAAAGTCATCTACCACATTTTACTGCATCTGAACGTAGAATAAAACCATCAACATAATTAATAGAAGTGGCCTTTTTGTATTTAATTCAACCGCAAGGTAATAACAATAGTTATTCTTTGAAAGTATTTGACATTTAATAGTATTACATCTTTTGTTATATTCATAACATCAAAGCATTAGTTACATCTAAAATTAAATACAGTAAAGCTTTAGACAACATCTTATAGCAGGAATAACAACACCAACAGAGGGAAAAAGACCCTTAAATAGAAACCTTTCACAGCATAATTACATGTTAACTGTATAGTTATTGTTATGAAACTTTACACAAATATACAATTACTTTTAGAAGTATACCGATCTACAATATTATAATTACTTAAAACGAAAACAATAAACATAAAACGTTATATTCTTACGTATGATAGTAAACATTTAAGAGTAACTAAAAGAATGAAAATATTGCACGTCAACATACTCATTTAATCCCACTAATTTCAAAAATTATGTTTGAGTGAAAATAAATACGAGCTCCAAAAACTAATTTAGGAACTATTGTTATACACACACCATATATATATATATATACTTATATGCACATATTAATATGTAATTGTACATAATATAATGCAGTACTTTTTATAATTAAATAAACAAAGCTAGTATCAAAAAGACTGCGTTATATAACTGCATTCCCAATACTTAAAATAACATGTATAAGAGGCAGAAGCAAGCAACTTTCCAGAATTTATTAAAACTAATCTCCAAATCAAAACAGAGAAATAAGCGGAACTCGATATTTTGATTTAACAAACATTCGGTCAGTGTGACTTCCATACATAATGTCTTTCTTATTTGGTTTAAAACTCGTACCAATAGAATAATTGGATACAACTATAATCTACGTACAAGTGATTCTATATTATCGAGTTTTTTACAAATGTTGTTACACTATAGTATTATCAACTGGTAAGTAGGAATAATATTCACTATTCTCCAATTATAATAGTGAATATAATTATACACCATGACAATAAACAAAGCGCTCACATCGGGTTTGAGGCAGGCGAGTTTAGCATAGCATGCGTTGTCCTCCTTGTGTGGAACCGTCCATTCGAGCGGCTTGTAGGAAGAATGGTATACCTGGATAGATAGAGAGGGGAGGGAGAGAGAGAGAAAGATCAGGACTCTTTGTTTAAAAAAGTAATGCATTTTTTAACAAATCAAAAAAAATCTTGAAAGCACATCAAATATATATTTTTTAATATTTCCCAAAAATATAATTAAGAATATTACAAATAGTAAATTTAACAAACGGTTAACTATATTTAAATTATTTAATATATTGTTGCCAACATGAATCAAGATTCCAGTATTATCTTTCCTGGATGTGCAATTTATTTCTAAATATAAAAAAACTAAAAGATAATGCTACGTCGTCCATTAAAGAAAACAATATCTAAGTATCAGAAAAAATAATACAATGTATATTCAGATGCATTTAGAAATAAAAAACAATGGAAAGACTGCCAGGTACTGTTAATCATTACAAATTGGAAATTATAAACAGAATAGTGTTCTCTTTAATTTAAATGGAGAAACATTTGACTAGATAGTGTAGTTAGTTTTGTAGCTAGTGTATCAGGTACACCATATTATATACTATCATAGCATTAGTTGATACATAATATAGAGTAAAAATGACATAAATCACGTTAAATTACAATTGCAATGAACTATGTGCGGAGAATTTTAGAGAAAACTATTGGTACTAAAACAATTTGTTTGGTACCTGATGTAGTGTATTATAAGCGTTTTTGAACAATAAGGTAAAGATATTAATATACCTACTTACGTAAATAAGAAATTTATGAAACTGACAAAATATTTGTGACAAAATTTAGCATATTACATATAATATACTACAAGATTTAATTATGGAAGTATGTTACTTTGGATTTAATTTAAAAGAGAAATTTGTCTTCCCTTACGGATAATACTTGAATTTCTCTGGGGATAATAATATGGGATCTATAAATCGATGAATTAAGAAAACTCATCTACTAATGAATTAACTGAACTAACCTCGATATTATCTTCTCCATGTTTTGCGATAGCATCCTCCTCAGACAGTCCAATACAGCCGTACTCGAGGGGTGTAAACACCGTTGTGGCCACGTTTGTGTAGTCCATCTGTAAGCAATGAAGGATTACCATGGTTACCGCGCACTCTTAATACACTGGCTGGTGCGAGATACGTTGAATAAGGCTGTTTTATAATAGCATACACATCATGATATCTCAGTAAGAAAGTTGATAATCAAATATAATTTACAATTAAAGTACTCGGAAGCTCGAGAAATTCATATTATAAATTAAATAGATAATAAAGAACATTTTTATAGTGTATCAAACGAAAGGCCTTATTTTAAAAGAGAATAAAGATAATATAAGTATGCTAAAATCACAACCTTTAATTGAAAATCTGCAATTTAATATATTAAGTATTAACGGAAGGAGTGAAATCAGTTAAAAAGTCCAAAAAATGTTGATTTTACATTAAAAATACAGCATGTTACATAATGACACGAGGACAGATCTCATGGCTTGAGTAACAGAACAGAACCATTACCATTTTCTCTGAAACATGTTTCACTACTTGTGTACATGACAGTATACCATCACAATTACTGGAACTATCTCTCACCAATTCCTTGGAGCCCGTGTAGAGCCGCCGAGCCAATGTACGCCCGGCCTGAATAGCCACTGGAGTGAGCTGTGGCTTGCCCGAGCTGATGTCTCCGATAGCGTAGATGTTGTGTACGTTGGAGCGGTCTGTCTCGTCACAGATGACCCGTCCAGCTCTAGGGAAGAAGAGGAAACTACTAGTATGTTGTGTTCGTAGACATCGGAAAGTGGAAAACGATCATGTGTTTTCTTCCTCACCCAGCGAATTCGCTACTATCTACTAAAGGATGATTCATTTATTTCAAATAAACAGAGTTGTATATAGTGTAAAAACGATAACAATTTAGATCATTAAATGTATGCACCAGATTATTCACATTTTAGTTTGTCATAATTACCTAAACTATAATGAATATATAGAATGGCGAATGGAGATCTAAAACACTTTCATTGAAAATATTGTTCATTTTAAAATTGTGAGCAACATTAAAAAAATTAAGCATATTCTATATATTCATTATAGTTTAGGTAATTATGACAAACTAAAATGCGAATAATCTGGTGCATACTTTAAATGATCTCAATTGTTATCGTTTTTATACACTATATACAGCTCTATTTATTTGAAATAAATGAATCATCCTTTAGTATATTATACAAACTCATTTACATACTACAGGGTGATCGAAAAGTCTCTCCACAGTTCTTGATTTGGATTACAACACATTATAATGATTAACACATAAAAATAAATATACGAAAACAAACAAATCGTTAAATTCTTGTTGTTATAATGTGTTAATCATTATAATGTATCATTTTAATGTGTTGTAATCCAAATAAATCACTGCGGAGAGACTTTTCGATCACCCTGTACAATATTTGATAAATATCTAAAAAATACATAAAAATAATAGTTTTTATTTATATTTTGATTGTGGTAAATAAAAATCGAAAATATCTATATTTTTTAATACAAACTTATTTTTCAAATTGTTACGCCATTTTTTGATAGCCAATCTATATATATAAAAATCCTGCACAAACATTGTTCAAAAGTAAATTTTAAAAACCTTCCTACTATTGCAAATACTACGCAATGATCAAAAAGGAAGTTAAAAAAGTAAATATAATTTTAAGTTATGCTTATAATAACTTAACTATACCTGGTTTCTACAGAAACATGATATTTTCCTTTACGAACATTTAAAATATTGCTTTAATTACGACAAGTACGACACGATAACGCATTGTTGATTTGTGGAAAGACTAAGTAAATGTATACTATTCCCCACTATATTTATAGAATTCCAATTATGATAAGCAGAATTTAAGTTTAAGTGTCACTCAAATCATGCCTCGATATAAAAACCCATTGCATAATATACGCACGTGAATGAAAACGTCTTATTGAGACAAAACACTAAAATCTAGAAATCAAATTAGAAGGCATCCCGTATTTTTATAATTAAACTGGAAATTGTAATCGGAAGTTTATCTTCTTACACCAAATTTTTTCACACTGAACAATAATCCTATGTGGTGTTAAGTCGACATAGCTAAATAAAATATTATTAAATAAGTCTCGTATGACTAAAAATATTGTACTAAACATTTACGTACTAATAAAAAAATATGCATTTTGAGTTTTTTTACCATTCATCTTGGTAGTTGGGTGCTTGCTTTATAAAGCTTGTGTCTTCATTTTTTAAACTGTTTTTGGTCACTGTTCCTCTGAAAATCTGGTTTTCTCCATTAGACAGTCAATCTCCTGCTTTCTAGATTGTATAATATGTTATACTTAATTTATTATACTGGTCTGCATATTATGCTATTTTTTATATTTAGTAAATCCACATCATCTCAATATTCTGTATCATACATTTTTGTTCCCATTAATAAAAAGAATAAAAATGATCATTAAGGAAAGCAAATATAGACGAAAAAGTTAGCAAATTTGAGGTGAACAGTCTCAGTTTCAGATCTTATAGGGTGCACGAAAATCCTTTACAAGGTCAGCCAAGAAGTTCAACTGGCTTTGAAAGGAAGAATTTATTCATTGTCGCATCATTTATAATGTACGCATTATATGAGGTTCAACTTGCAAATCATCTTTAGTAAGAAATGCAATCGTCAATTCGTCATAACGTTACAGTTCTATAATAAGAATAAGTATTTGTGCAAGCATGTTGCAACTTCTTGCGTGCCAAAATGAATAAACTAAAACTTACTTATCCAAAGTAACTCCAGCTTTGTCCAGACCTAATTTGGATGTACAGGGATCACGACCGATCGCAAATATCACCTATTTGAAAACACAAATAGAAATCAAAATATGTTGTCATAAATATATACCGTGCTTTAGTTGGTCGCTAAAATCGCATATTAATATTTCCAATTAACAACTACAGTATAAAAAAGCATTAAATGCAATAGATCGGAAAGAACACTAACGACATTTCTCTTGCTAAATTTCATATGAGATACTATTATGAAATAATGCAATCGAATTTCTCAAAATAAAGTACACCCCTCTATCATGTCGAAAAGTAAAATGCCAACAATTGAAATACAAATGGGCTAATCTAAATCAGATAAAATTACTTCGAAATTCTTAATTATGCAGCTCAAAGTACACTATTATGTACCCTATCATTATCCGCAGATAGCATAAAAGATATAATTATCACAGCATATTGTTATTTTGGCGCAACACAAAGGTCGCATAATACAGGTTGAACTTTAAATAGTATTGAGAAGCAAACCTTGCAGAATTTAAATGGTAAGGTATCCGTTTGTAGACATTGCTTATAATATATACCTACCGATCAAAAGTCAACCAGAAGAAGATATACATAATATATGCAATTCAGACATAATCAATCAGAATTGGCAATCTAAAAAGGGTATTTAACTGAACACTTAATGATTAAAGCCGTTCATATAAAAGTTAGTCAAATGTGGGGTATAATGCAATTTAAGTAATCGAAACATATTGATAGGTACTTATTATAACTTCGTCAAAGATATTTATCTTTTAACTATATTATCACTATATAAAATAAGCAATTTGTGGCGTATTATACCGTTTAAGGTATCGAGATAATATTGGTACTTTTACAACTTCGTTTAAGGATAATGATTTTTTTTACTGTATGATCAAGTACATCTGTAGTTTGAAAAAGATATAAAAATAATGGTCAATTCATAATTTGTCTATAAACTGTCAAGTTGGTTCTACATTTTGTCGTAATAGATATATATATAATAGGGATACAGAAAAGAATATAGTAATATCTACTGTAATAAACTTTGGCAAAGGCTCACAAAAGCAAAACACAGAAGAAAATCGATAAAACAGTAACGCTCATATAATTTCTTAAGAAACACTAAAGTAGCTTTATCGAAATTAAATAAACAAGAACTGTTAAAATCAGAGATAATTAAACAATTAGTTCTATTATCTCTGGTTAAAATTCACGTTTTCAATTTATTTTCAATATATTTTATTTTCTAATCTTATTGCAACTATCTTGAAAACCAATGTTGTGTATTAATTCTGTTGACAATTATGCATGCCCCGATGTATGGGTATAAGAAGTGGGACGTACTGACCTCCAAGCCTTGATGACGAAATAAATAGTATGATCAACTAATAAATATGTATTAATTAAACGATTATTTAATTATATGTAACAATGCAGATTATTGTAAAATTACAAGGTATGCACAGGACAAACATGAGAAATGGTCAACTTTAAACTTTTAAAAATCTAATTTCATATGATAAATGCCCTTTCTGTAACTAAGATAGTGATCGATATCTAAGTGTGATATCTCTTTAACATTTTAAGAAGCATATTAATCTAAGTTTTTATGTAATAATATTTATATAATATATTTAATATATTAATTAATAGTATCTTAGTTATCATGTAATTTTAATTATAGCCTCTTTACAATCTTAAATAATGTTTCATTATTAGGTTTTGATATCGCCTGAAATATCTTAACGCCTGAATTAGCTAATAGTATATCCGGCCTGACTAAAAATATAAGCTTACCTACTGTTATACAGCTCAGTAGGTACCTAATAGGTGTCTCACCGTATTGAATTTATCTTTAAATTCTGTCTTGTCATTGTAGACCGCGTGCACTTGCAGCAACCCCGGGGCTCCATCCTCCAATTTCTCGATCTGAAGTTCATCAAAAGCAAAGACGTATATAAATATGGTGCTAGCGCCACAAGTTTCCATTAGCCTAAAGTCCCACGTGCATCCAGGATGCTCGTGCAAGTGGAGCTTAAATATTAACAGTTCCTGGTAGCTATTTTTGCGGCTGCTAACATTAAGTTGCGCGAAAAGAATTATTAATTAGTAGATGTAAAAAACAAATATTGACCAATCGACTTAATAATGCTCGTAAGATTCCGCGAATTCATAACATAGGTCTCTAACAATGAGAACATAAACGAACAAAGCCTTTTGTTACTAAAAAATATTAAACTAATATTCGTTGCTTACACGGCTTCCTCGGTGAACTACGAAGTATAATCTAGCTTAATATACAATTTATAATAATCTAACAGAATATATTACTGAGTAGTGTAAAATAAACTGAAGATTAAGAAAGGGTAGATTACATAATCAATAACCTACATCATTATAGGTATGAAATTCCTATAGCTAGAAAACAAAAGTACATTATTATAAGAAATAATCCAAATCAATAACCGTGTGTCTAAAAATAGGTACAAGCTACAAATGTAAAGAATAATTGAAAGGAAGAAATTCTACTGATATTGCTTAGCAATAAATGTAAATTTGTCCCTAATGTTAAGGGAATGGGTCCTTTTCTTGAGGTACAATAGCATCCAATATCCGCAGTTTTACGTTGTCTCGCTGCCGCATTAGATTAGAGACCAGACATCAAGACGGGACAGACAAGTAGGTGTATATGGATGGCGCTGATGCGGCAGGTAAGGTGTAGAGGGCACATGGTGCTTCCGATGTAACGAGCACGACATTTGGAGCAAACCACTGCGTATACAAAATCTTTACCGAAGCATAGACTATTATCAGTGATGCAGCATGAAATTCTTTCTCAGTGATTACCAGAGGGTGGTGCACTTTTGAGTAATTCTGACATCACTTTAGCAAAAGTTTCTGAGATGGCAAAAGGCTTTGTGTTTTATGTATAATGTATAACACAAATTTCAATTAGTTCCGATCAACTAAAGCTGTTTTACATTACTTCATGCAAGAGTCGCGATTAAATTCGGCACGATTTTTAACCAAACGTCAGTTAAAGTGTAATTTAAAGTACAGTCTGCCAATCCGAATTCAGGCATTTATAATAGACAGTGGCACTTATTTTAAATGAACTACACATTTCCCAAATTTCGATACTGTGCACGCACCTTGGTTGGGACACACTCCCGGATGAAGTTAACATCGTGGTTCTCCATGAACTCTCCGATCTTGTTGGCCATCTGCTGGTCAAATCCACGCAGGAAGATGGAACGTACCATCACGCTGACATTGTAGCCAAGGCCAGCGAGGAAGCCAGCACACTCCAGAGCCACGTAACTTGCACCCACAACCAGAGTCTTGCCAGGCGCGTGGGGCAAGGAGAATAGGTCGTCACTATAACGGGAAAAATGAAATAGACGTAAAAGCCAATAATAATTCGATTTTTATAATGAAAAGCATTTTTTAATTATCTATAATTTAATATATTATGGGCTTTATAGTATTATAGACTTTTTTGAGTTACTTTTATATAAATCTTACTTTAGAGGTTTTCCAGATTACGCCATTTCATAGGACACCCCAATTGTTGGATTCACAAAAATACAAAGTACCTAGAAGCGATATGTTACAAGTAATGTATTGCGTATATTTAACACTGGCAGAGAAATCTAACCCATAAAAATATAAATTACTACATGCGACATGAATAGTCTAGAAGTTCTTGTGAAACTAACTTAGCAGCAAAATCTATATATCTCATAGAAATATAAGCTACTAAAATTAATTGTTGAAGTTCATTGTTATATATAGTTGATTATGCTTGTGGTCCTTATTAAAGTAGAGATCATTGTAGAGATCAATATTAAAGTAGGTCGTAGCAAACTTTTAATAAATAAAAGACAAGACATTACGAGTATTAATAGCACAAACAAATATGCCTTCAACTGAAAGTTGCAACTACTCTATGGACCAAAAAATAATACACAGAACGAAACCAAATTCATATAATCGGGCTTGAGATAATATGATTTTAAATATACAATGGAGAAAAATAAATTAAAAACTATAATACACAACTATACATTAAACTAGAATTATAAGTTCATAAAATACACTGTGTACACATCATCTTTTAAAAGCAGATGCAATAATTGAAGTGTAAGCGTAAGTTAGTACGAAAGATATTTAGAACAATAAATCCGATGCTATTAATTTACCAGTCGCATTCAACTACTACGCGTGGAAAAATGCGTCTATCTGAATTTATCAATAAAGCTTACATAAATAAATGTATTGTACTCTGATGCATTATCTGTATCAAAATATAAAAGATAGGTAGACAAAAAGAGTTCTTCAAGATAATTGATTCTTTGTGTAATCCGATAAAATGTCCAGCAAGTGCCCCTGCTAAACCTGAATTACATTCACAATACAGTAAAGTAGTCACTGCAGTCAGTATGCATAAAATATAATCATATAGTATTTATTTAAAAGAGAATAGTATTAACAAAGTAGTTCAAAGGAAATTTAACACCTTAAAACTAGCGGAATAATGCAGTTAAAGTAGCTAAAATAAATATAAAAATGTTTATTAAAAAACTACTCTTACGAGTAGTATAAATATTTTTTAAATCTGTTTTTTAAAAGTCACACATAAATAATTAAATAATCACAGATAAAATACATGACTCCATAAAGTAATACCCACAAAATATTATTATTCAAAAATTAGTAATATAACGAGAAATATACAGCATGAAAATTTAAAAGTTATTTAATATTAACCTACAAGTAATTCGGATAATTATGTTAGATATTTCATAATAATATACTACTTTTATGCAAAATATATCAAATCTTCGGAAGTAAAGTTACACGCGTTATATATTAAGATAAAAACAGAGACAGCTAAATTATAAACTGATTAAAAAAGCCTTGTCTAGTGCTTATCAGGCACTACAATAATTTCATAGAAATTAGGTAAGCTTTTATATTATAGATTAAAAAAGAATAGCAAATATTGTCCCAAATAAAAAATGCACTAGAATAGTACGCAAGATTATTCCCAAGTGCCTTTTTGAGACAAATTAATAATAAATTAGCTTACAAAAAAGTGTACTGCAAACTATGGATTATAACTGAAGTATGCAGAACTAAATAAGTAAGTTTACTACAGCAGTATAATAATGTAGGCTGCTGTTGCATTCGGGTATGTATAGGAATACTCAGCTAACTATAATATTAGATACATTACTGAATCTTAATACTATTTAATAGGCCAAAAATGGTTCATAACTAAAAATTGTAAAACATGTTTTAATCCAATAAGAAATGTAGGAAATACAATTAAAAAATCTTAGAGCCTAATTAATCTTTTCAAAAATTATATAAGAACAATCATTATAATAATGCTACATGCAGTAGAACTTCATTTTGAGAAAAAAATAAACAACAATTACGTTATAAAGTAAGTTTTTATAAAAGCTATAAAAAACTAGAAACTTGAAAAGTAAAAAAATAATAATTCAACTCTACTTAAGAAAACGTCTAAAAAATAAAGAAATTTCCTTGGAAATATGGGAGTATATAGGAGATACAATAGATGGTTTGGAGAAATATGGCTTCCACTGTAAATTCATTGTAAGCAATTACATACATTATGACATCCATATTTAAAACAGGTAGTCTATGCATAGCAACACGATTTATTTACATTTTTTTTTGGTGACGTATAATTGAATACATAATATTTAAACTTGACATAAAATTATTTTACAGATACCATGAAAACGGATTGTTCAACCGAGCTTCTTTCAATGCTGTCTACAATAAATTTAACGGAGTAGAACCATGACAGATGACACAGCTTGTGTGAGCATTCCTGCGTGAATATTCTCAAGTCAGCCCACCTTGTGATTCCGAACTCTTTGTCTCCGGGGATACCAGGATATCGGGGCCGTTCGCCAGTCGCCAGAATTAGACTGTTCGTTGTGACCCGTTCCTGTTTTCCGGACCGGTCTGTCATCTAAAAACAAAAAAAAGAGGGAAACAAAGATTTTTTTTAAATAAAACAAATCCTAAATTCATACTATAACTGGATAATCAGCGAAAAAGATTAAAATGACAACAACAACTAACGGTATAAAGTAAAAATAATAATAGCAACGAGACAACATGGTAACTAAGAGTATTAAAATGTTTGTAATATAAAATACTTCTTAGTTGTACCTATTGTTTCCAACTTGATACTATATTATGCATACTTAGTAGAAAAGTACCAAACTCTAGACATTATTGATTAGATTGTACGGGGACTCATTTAATTTCTCGGTTAGCATCACAAGAGGTTTTTTCAGGTCATAACCATCATGTAGTCAACCATTTTATAAAGACATGGTAAAATGTGTATGTAGGTATACAAATTAAATATACAATAGTATTCGGTCAATGTATTGTTATCTTATAATTTTCTATATGTCTAATTTTTTCTAATCTTTTACAAAACATCGTTTTTTAATTTTTTGAGGAAATGAAAGCATCAATATAATGAAAAGGGGGGAAAAGAGACCAATCAGATGAAAGCAAGGAAGCAAAATCAATAAATATTATGATAAATGGGACATTAAACATTATAATTTCAATTTCTGACAGACATTTTCAAAAAGCTATTCAAACCCTAGACATATAAATTGCTTAAGCATACCTATCTCTTTTGATTCATATTTAATTGTGAAATTAAGTTTTTTTGTATTTTTTAATGCTTTTCAACAAAAAATGAAATGTTTTAATGGTCACAATTATATTGTCACATTAATTAAGCAGACAGCGATTTATTTTTTACCGTCGTCTGCCAGCAGAAATAATTTAATCAACATTCATAATTACATAAAAACTGATTTTTTAGTGGATATGTCTAGAACAATGCAAGTTTTCCTGTTAACATTATGACATTTTTTAAATACACCTGTATGTCATATTATATAGTGGTACTATAAAAAAAATAGTAAAAAATACTGTCCAAAATTCAACGCAAAACATGATTTTGGAAATCAAATATTATATGAAACATAACAATAGATAAAAGCTTGAATAAACCAGCAATAAATGTAAAATTCGTAAGTCAACGTAAAATAAATGTGTGTATTATCTAAATACACGCATCGAATATTGAAACATCCCTTGTTCTGTCAACATTGAAGAGCAAGGACTGAAAACAGCACTAATCAGGATACAATAAACACACAAAGAAACATTCATAGGAAAACTTTGACAAAAGAGATAGCTAGTTATTTAGTATCTATCAAAGAATACACAAGAAAGGCAAGCTCGCATGCATGTACAAGTCAGAAGTCATATGAAATTAATTAACAAACATAATTTGGTATCCTATGGCAACACGTGAGAGACTATCGATGTCTAATGTAATAAGACACAAAAACAATCAACTTCTTTGAAATAAAACAGAGAATACAAGTTAATTAATTGGAAGCAGAAAACGATACACACTTCCACTGCACATTGTAATCAGTTAAACTTATCAGTATACTTACTAAATATAATATCCCATCTAATAAATTTATTTTACAATAATTCCTATTCAATTTAATATTAATTCTTAAAATAAATAATTCTTAGCTGCCAATCAATCAACTCATACAATTAACCGTCAATCAAAAGGACAAACTAATTAAATTGGAGCCAAAGTGGGGTATGGGCTCGATATCTTCGCGGATATTGACTCTATTTCATCCATTATATACTCCAGTAGTTGTATGGAGAACAGGTCTCACGCTTACCAACACTGTGTGGGCATCTTCAAGAGTCCCAAAGGAGTTCTTGTAGGTGACATTTTTGTCTCGCAGAGCGACTCGATAGCCCCAGTTGAGGGAGCCAATATGAGCGCCCACACCGTCCACCATTGTTTTCCAGTCGTGGTCCACTATAAGACACACACAATGATGTCAATAAGCCTCAATTATAAAATCATACCACCTATATATTATCTATACAAGCGAAGTCAAAGCAGTGAAGTAAAGCTAATGAATACATATTTCATAGTATTACAGTCGATGTAATTATTCCCTATGTTGTTGTACAACAATATACATTATAATAATATGTACAGAATACATTCATATATATATATACATACGTTAGTGTACAATGAAACAAATAATTCAAATAAATAAAAAGAGCGACAAATTGTACAATTACTTTAGCTGTCATATTAATAAAATTTTAAAGTTTACGAAGTAAAAACCAAAACATTCCATAAATATAAAATACAGATGAAGGGTTCTTCATTAAGCTTTCATTTTAATAAAATAGGGTTATACGTTATTAAAAGATCCTACAGAAAACGAAGAGACGGATAGAGCACTGTATGAAGATATTTAGAAAAACAACTGAAAAAATTCAATAATTTTATTTTGTAATATGTCTTTGGAGGCACATTTCGTAATATCATAAAAATACAGACAATCCTTAAAAACTAAAACATTGTAATATATCATTACTTAAAAATATATTCTAATAAAAAAATTAAAAACAAATACTCAATATAAATGCCTATTTGTATTTAAAAAATTTATGTTTTTCTTTTTATGTCACGCGAAAAATTATAATTACACTATACAATACTTTTAAGGTATAAATTGACATAAAAGAAAAATACAGTCTCAAATATATTAAAAAAATAGGGCACCAAAAGATATCGGTAAAATATAAATTATGTTTTTCATTTTTACAAACAATAATAAAGTATAGGGTTTAAATCTAGATTCTATTTCTATTAGCATTAACTAAGTTACCAATTCTTACCCTTTTCAGGAACTTGCCAGCCAAAATGCCGAGATTCGTCAATACTATGTCCTGAAGAAATGGAAGAAAAGGAAGAGAGGCTACATTACGATTGCTTGGAGAAAGACTCATTATCGAGTATATATTCGAAGTAGGGGAGAGGCAAAAGTACTCATGGATAAATAAATAGAGGACATAATACTTTGCCGATAAGAAGGTACAGCATGTTATAAAGAGACAAACAATTAAAAATAACATTTAAAGATATCCACTAATTGTTTGCAACAATAACAAAAACGGCACACTAAAAATACCAAAAATACACTGTTCCATAAGATGCTACAACATAGAAATTAACGAAAGGCATGCATAGTATAGAAAGTATATACCACATGACCACATCTCGGTACCTAACTAAGCGATCGATGACCTCGACTCATTGCAAAAGTCTAGATTGCTATCGGGGCAGCTCGCAGTTTAGTGATATCTCTCTTAGCAACGAGGTCATATATTGACAACTTGAAAATATTACATTATTTGGAATTAGCGATAATTGACCTTAAATGACCCACTCCGTGTTCCTAAGGGTGAAGAAAAGGGTCACAATTGCCCCGATAGCGCGTGAGAGTCTCTGGGCGAAAATCAATACCTTCTATAGGCTAATAAGTATTGCACTCTGAAAGTCAACTTAAACATAATATATTTATTAATAAATATATATTAGCTTTGTAACTGGATATAATTCCGCATTACAAACAGCAATTATACAGGAATACCTACACCCAAAAATGCAGTTTCCGATTTAAATATTAATCGTTTATCTGTCACGGCTTCTTCTTAATTGTTAAATCGTTTGATGAATTTTAGTCACAAATTTCACATCTCTCTTAAAATCGGTACGATTGTTTCGAAATACGAAGATTGATAGTAACCGACAAATACATAAATGAATTACTTTGCGGACAATTTTTAAAAACCTTAGTTTTTATTTATTCATTATTTTAATAAACATGAGACACACATGTACATACAAGAATATTTCCATTTACTGCATAAAAAAATATTTTATATTCACATTAAAATTATACCGCTATAATGCATTAATTAAAATACACTTTTTTATAATTCCCAAAAAAATAATAAGTAGAATTATGTCAATTTATTTAAATTTAAAATATGTGAACTGAAAACCGCAATATTATCTAATTTAAACATGTAAAGCGATTAGGAATGTTTCTAAAGATAAAATTTGACATTTACTGTAACTAGCATAATATTATTTTGATTTGATAATTGGGCCTAATTTGTCAGTCAATATACTCATTCTATCTAACTAGATTCCAGCTTTTACAAATCATTACTTTTTAATATATGCATCCCATCAACAATATTGCAAGGATGCAGTTTTAAGATTTGGTAAATATATTATATGTCAATAAAGATACCCATCAAATAAATACACTCATTATGCTCAAATGAAATGCATTATTAAAAAAAAGTTATGAGAATTACAAATGAAGGTTAATGTCACTAAGCTTTTATAATTTATGATTCTCATGTTATTATAAACAAATTTAGAATAATTTAATTAAAATAGATTTGAAAAAGCTTGGGAAAAAAAATCAAATACAGAATATATAAAAATATGTAAGACAGCACCAAACATAATACAAACCTGGCGAGCATTATCCTATAGAAATCACTATCGATTAATCATCACTTACCGAGGAGAGCAGCCTGGTGCATCAACTTCTTGGGAATGCAGCCGACATTGACGCATGTGCCTCCAAGGCCCCAGGTAGTCCCCTTCGGTGTCGGTTCCACAAAGTCGAGGACAGCAACTTTGGCGCCCAGATTGGCGGCTTCCTGTTGTCAAAAAAGCAGACTCAAATAAAAATATCAATTATATATGTATATGGCTAACACCACTTATAATTAGATATCTCCTTATAATCTCTCCTTAAGAGAGTGGTAGCCAAGTGGATAGGAATCTTGTCTTCAAACCCGCAAGTTTGAATCCCGGTACAGACTCCTGGATTGATGCTGCAGCATTGATCTAAATATCGATTGATTATTTAGGCTACTTAATTAATAAATTAATAATAATTATTTATGCAGAAGTATATCCCGGTAAGGCAGTATTATATGCAATTTACCCTGTATCAAATCAAATAAAGCTGTTTGTATATAACGGGATAACTGCAAAAAAAGCAAAAACGCATTGCAAGAAAGAAATACTTACATATTCAATGACAGAGAAATACGAATCATCTAATCAGAAGACGTGTTTATGTAGTTAAAATCTGTTAAAACAAGAATAAACTAAGTACGTCAGTTAATTAAGAAAAGTACTCTCATTAGAGTTATATTTGATCTAAATATTATCAAATGAATAATAGAACAAGTAATTCTATAGGTATAACACAATACAAATAACATTAGAATATTCACAACTGGTAAGCTTAGTGGCACTGATTCTCAAAAAAGCTATAATTATTATAATTTAAAAAGAAGACAAAATTGTGCACATCCACACAAAACTGAAGATAATAAAGGTACCTTTGAAGCAGCTAAGCCACCTGATCCTCCACCAATAACAATCAAGTCAAAGTCGAAGGAATGCGGTTTTGACTTCTTAATCAGGTCTCCAGAAGAGTGAAGTTTGACAACATCGTCATGCCCTCCTAAAAATTAGTGCAGTTTTATTCGAATGAAATGTTAACCCATATTTTAAAAATGAATGGTAGACCGCACAAAGATTAATAACGTTGTATTATTTAACAAATGTTGTTATTTTTACTCAAGCAGCTTAATAATAAATTAATTGTAAAATGGAATTATTACAAACAGTACATATTATTTATTAAAACAGGGTTACTTGTGAGCACAAAATATTGGAAAAATGTAGCTGACGACAAACTATCTATATTAATAGCAATTTATTTATTTTTATCGAAATACATTGATTATATTTAAATATCTATTATTCAATTTACTTAACATATCCTACACCTAAAAAGAAATTGCTAAAAAATATTTAAAAACATTACAGAATACGATAATGTTACAAATTTAAATCAATTACACACGATTAATGCCTTATAAGATAAGATAAAATAACCAATACAGGAAAATATTTACCGATGTGTTCAGATCTTATGAAAACATTTGGGACTGTCTTTTGTCCAGTTTTATCAAACAATGCATCCTGAATACCGGGCCCATCCTCTGAAAAACAAGACAACGTCATCCATAATTGTTTAAAATTTTAATGTTTGAAGGCAGTAAAATACATACCACGAGTATTTATTTCCAAAGCGAAATATTTCACGTTCAGTGTATCAAAAAGAGCTTTAACCTAAAAGTGCAAAAAATAATTTATACAGTTAAATCGTGTTATCTAATATAATATTTAAAAGGAATGCAAGCATCTTTACCTTCTGACAAAAGGGACATGTAGTCTTACTGAAAATAACAACTTCATTCTCCTTGATGGTCTCATCAATTAGTTTTGAGAGTTGTGGTATAGGTGGCATGTTTCCTGAAATGATAAATAATACAAAATAACAAAACATGTTGCACAAGGTTTGGATACTGCTTAGCAAATAATATGAAAAACTAAATAATTGTTGAATAAATACGTTTTGTTATTACATTGATAAAACGTGTTAAAAATGAACACAGTTTCTATTTCACTATCGCTATTAAATATTATTCTAAATATGGCGTAAATCAAACAAATTATTTTAAATCAATCTTGAGTTGGTAATCAATCATGAATGTTAGCTTTTCGAATTCTATTGATTTACTATTACTAAACTGAATATCGAAAGTAAGTATTTTTTAAAAGAAAAGTTTTTTAACCATATCCATATCTGCACTGCACTCTAAGATAAATTAAGAGAGCTTATTTGTATATTAATTATAATATATGATAAAAAAATATTTTTATTTTGCCCATTGTTACAACTAAGTAAAGGATGACTATCAAAATATTTCCTAAGAAAATTGTCAAAATGCACATATTAATAAATTAATATTGTTTTTTAGATTTAAATATGTTTAAACTTATTCACTAAAAAGTGTATGTTATAAAAACAGAATCCTATAAATTGATACAAATTTTACAAAATGAATATTAAAAAAAAAAACAGTCAATTTTCTGACTATTCACAGGATTTGTAAGCTTTTTCAAAAATATGTATCTATAAGTTTTCAAGATATTTTGAAAATATATTATGAAACCAAGAAAGTCAAATTTATTAATTATATCATGTAAATATAGTATATGTAGTTAGCAAAAAGAAAAAATTATATATTATCATCAATATACAGTTAACTTGTATTTTGTGATCTGGATTCACATAGATTTAAACATTCTAATGATTCATAGAGAATTAAAAAATGAGATTGGTATTTGCAATTAGTCAGTGAATATATTCCTGAATAAAAATGATAATAATAAACATAACTAATAAACAATCCCAATTATCATATGCTTTACAGTTAGTCCATTCAATCTATTAAAGTATACATGCAATTTCGTTCATATATGTATATATGTATGTATATATATTCTCTATAAGAAAAGACGAGCCTTTAAATGTTGACATACTTGAAAATTTTAATTTGTACAATATATAACATACATTTAATTTAAATATTAATTACCAATATTTCTTTTACATAAATGAAGTGACAAAACAATGTCAAAATTACTGAGCACTTACCCACAGAGATTCACTTCTAAAAATTATTGTATACAGTTGGATACTACAATTTGTTACTGTAAAACTGATTATCAATGTGAAATAATGCTTTAAAGATAAAATCTATAAAATCGCAAAATTAGCAAAACAATTGTATAACAATTGTAGGTTTACATGTAACTAACTATATTTAACAGATACTTATGATATATTAAAATAATAATTTTGATTATTATTCAAATAAGTATAAGTCAATATCAAAGTAATATATTAATCTCAATATTTATCCTAAAAACATTAGAACTACTTATTTTCTATAGCTATCATTTTATTATAATATCATGATTTATATATAATTATATATTTATCAAGCTAAATAGACCAGACAGTTCTAAAACTATTGCTGATAATTAGTTTGTGATATACTAAGCATCTAGTAATCCTAGTTAGAGGTTTGCTGTTGAAATTTCTTCATGTCATTAATTTTAAGTATTCTAAAGTGGACAAAAAATATATATTTGGCCCAGATGAAATTGTATATATGAATTTTTTCTTGGTACATGAGAGATAGAAATAGATTATTTCATATGTGATATATGATAAGTAAATTATTTAGCTGGCAAGATTTCTAATTGATGAATATAGTATTTTCTAAATGAAAGGTCAGTTTGCCTTTTAACCAGCCCAGTTAATTAAAAACTGGTCCATTAATTTGAAACTATTAAATCACTGTAAAATCTTCATTAAAGAAATATCTACATTAATATATGTATACCATAACTACAAAAGTGTAAAATAGTGTTAATGAAAGAAAACAACTATTATTAAATTATATATAGTTTTAATTAATAAATTATATTTATTATTATTTATACTAATAATTTTATATTTATATATAATATGAATAGTTTAAAACTTGTCAAACAAACGTGATGGACTGATTCATTATGAACATTTTTAACAATTGATGAAAATTATACTTTTTAAATAGGTATTATTAGTCTATTGTTGTATAACTTGAGTATTAAATATGCCTTGTTAATGATTACTCGTTTGGAAAATGTTTAATAAATAATTTCATTAATTTTCATCAATTATTTTAAAAAGTTTAAAATTGGTCTAATGAGTTCTGAACTTGTCCAACCAGTTTTGAACTATTTGACTTTATGATATTATACATATTATAGCTTTGGCATTACATTGCAATTAGTTATGTTTGGACCTAGGCTACTTATATATTTTCACTTGGTTATATTTTAAGCTGCTCCGGTGACCATATCCTGTCTTACTCCATTGCTATTGGCATTTATAGCTATAATATAAATGTAAACAGAAACTGCCTTCATGCTTAGCCAGGATATCTATTTATAGGTCTATTTATATCTGTTTAAACTGATCTATTAATCATTATATTTATAAGGCATTCTTTCAGAATATATGATCTAATATTTGCTTTTTTTCTGAATCAATGACCTAGAATTATTTATATTTATATAGTTGATTTGATTTGATTGTAGGAATCAAAAACAAAACAATTATTTAAACTATTATTAATTCTATTTTGTTATTACTATTTGTGACCCAGCAAGTTAATTAATATATAGGTCATTGAAGATGAGAGTAGAAGATTTAAAGCAGATTATATTGACTTTAACTCTTATTAATTATATTTCATTAGTAGTGATTCAGTAAGTAATTATTATCTAGAGGTCATTGAAGACAAAAATAGAAGATTTTATATTATATATATAAAATATATAGTTATATAAAAGTTATACAACAACTAGATCCTCAATATGAAGATCAAACAAGCAAGACTTGTTCTTTGCTAATAGTGAGTCCAATGGGTAGATTGTGTATATATACTGTTGAATTATGATTTATTGAAGTTGCCAACATTGTTAAAACATGCAATCTTTAATAATAATAACTAAACATGATCATACTTAAAAGTCATATATTACAAAGTCTGAATCATAGAGTGCAATGATAATAGCAATGTAATTATAAATAGCTAATAATGTTATAATAGTTTAAATAATAGTTGTGTCAGAATTAATAATGTTATAAGTTTTTTTTACTACATTAGTTATTAAATGTTCTGAACTTAATAATCTGTGGTTATTTTAATAAGATCATTAATATTATTATAATTAAATTATTATAACTATTAGTATTATAGTAATAGTATTATTATAGTAAGATGTAGTTTCCCTTGACTTTGACTTCAGAGTAGCATTTTTTCATAAATTTATATAAAATAAAATAGCCAGGCTACTCATTGATTAAAATACTAAATAGAACATAATATTTTGGTGTAAGACACCTTCTTCAGACAAAGTAAAATATAATTTTAGTATTATTATAATTTATATTTTTATTAATAGTAATAGTAATACTATACAGTATCAGTATACTATATACCTATACTTATAGTAATACTATATTAAGGGTGCCCACGCAGTTTTCACTACAAATTCCAGCATTTCACAAATTTTCCAGACAATTTAATGAAATATAAAATTAAAATATATTCATTATAACAGTATATTATGGAATGCTATTAAACATATTTTACACATAAATGATTTCATATTTATACAGACATGGCTTACATACTGTACACTAATTATTCTAAAAGTATGATGAACAAAAATAAATTGTTTATACGGATGACTGCGTAGTAAGGTTAGAATGTTTAGAGGGAATGTATACATACAGTTCTACTAGTTATTTTAGTAGTTTTGATAATTCATGTTTCCTTTCTAGCACAAATGGCCTCAGCCAGCAAAGAAAGCTTGTCATGTCCTAAAGATCAAAAGATTATATTTCTTTTTGAAGCTTTGATCGCTTAACCTTGCAGTCATCCATGTCCTTTTGAGAAGAAGGTCATTTCTGGGCTAATTTTTGTTTCTCCTGCTCTTCAAGGTGCTGGCAATAGTGGCTCCATGATGACCAAACAGAACTGAGAAGATCGTCTGACAAAGGAATATCCTTCACTTCTTTAGCCAAACGAAATACATCTGATACAGTGCATAATTACTGCAGTGACTGTATATAATATCTGACTTATTAACACAAGCCCAATATCTAAAAATGTTATACTTACTGAAAAGCCTCATTCTACATTGGCATTACTATGAAACATCACATGCACACACCAATTTGACAATGGAGAGCATGTTTTGGTAGCTGCCTTCTTTTGGGAGGGTTACATAAAAAGTATGCAATCGATCAGTAGCATGTGAAAATGCTCTGAATTCATCTTGATTGGTTGGAAATAGCACATGAACAAAATTATCAAATTCATCTATGGCAGCATCTGAAAGAATAGAGGTAATGCAATTTTCAGAGTGTAGCTGTAAGACCATCTGCTTAAACCTTTTCAGTGCATTCTCCTGATCAGCAGCTATAGCATAGGATGATAAACAGATGCAGTTCCTGA
>JAYRBW010139900.1:0-15193 GCA_036023295.1 Invenusta paracnida | reverse complement strand
AGACTCATTTGTTTTCTCTTTAGGTTCTTGTCATTTGTTCTTTTCCCACATTGATTGTAATTTATTGCAGATTCTAGCGGCTAAAAATATTATTATTTATTATTATTATTATTGAGCTAATAATAAGAAGTACTTGTTAACGTCTAAGATTGTTGCATGCCTAAGCTTGTAACTATATATATCTATCTATCGTCTATAGGTCGAATTTGCATCATAATCACGAGATTTGTCCGACACTTATATGCCGATATGTTGCTCGGCCATATCCTATATATGTAGAAAACGAAAAATATATGATATTTACGTATGTTACACTTGGAAATTAAAAAAAAACAGCTATAATATTATAATAAATTAATATTAATAATAAATAATATAAATCAAATATTATGTCCAATTTGTAAAATATTTCGCGCAAATGAGTAAAAAATACAAAAATGTATACCATATATGTCGTTAATGTGGGAGTTTTGGATGGAGTTTCTATATTATTATGTAATATATACAACATAATTCAAAGTAAAAAAATTTAATATTTTTAATTTTCATGAAAAATGATAATACATAAAATATTGCAGAAATTTTAAACTCAAATTAGCATTTTTAATAAAAGTTTAAAACGTAAATTTTACTGCGTTTTTAGTGTTGAGCGAAGCGATAATGATAACTCTTATTTTTTTGTTTTGAAAGTTGACCACATTAAAATTATAATCTTTACGGTAAAGGCTAGATATATTTTCTTATTGTTTTTACAGAAACACTTTATTTCACTGAAGCAAGGAAGACACATTTGATAATTTTTTCATTTGGTAATATTAACATGATCTAGAGATTCTATAAAAACAACAGTGTTGAAAAGATTCGCGTATACGCGCAGTTATAAAGTCTAATATGACGAATGAAAAAAAAAAATTGGGGCTATTTAAAATATTATTTTTCTAAAATGATTCATTTAACAAACGTTGTATGTATGTAAGTATACATATATATATCTTGACTGCTATGTAGTATGTTATCCTGTAATTAATCAAACATCTTTAGGGAGCAGAAATAGCCTCCATAATAGCCTCCAGAAATGGCCAATCATTTAATAAATCGATAACGATAATTAATTTAAATTACAGTTTTAATGCAGTAATATACAGGTATGATATATATACATAACAATAATAACAGTAATAACAATAGTTTATCTTATACTACTAAATCTGACCCCCTGAAGTTGATATTTGTTAATTACCATTCTATATATTTCGACGTTGGGGATTCGTTTCCAACTGTAGGTTATACATTCTTATATGTTACTTTGAAAAATGCAGATGTTGAATAGTATGCATGCTTAATATATGTTCTTAGGTTTGGTATAACTTTGGATAGGCCTAAAGAGGTTTCTTACTATTAAAGTACAAACTATAGATAATTAATTTAAATAGTTCAACATTAAAAAGAGGAAAGAAACTAACACTTTTAACATGCGGGGATGAAGTACTTCAAGCAAGCTTTGACTACAATATTAATTCAAGATGAATCATGCCAAGTTATTGAAAAGTAATAAAGAAATAAAAACTTCCTACATTCCTTAGTATTTGGCCCCAAATAAAAGAGTGAAAATATGCAATGAACCATGTAGTAATTATTGTTTTATGATTAAAAACAAATAAATAATATGAATTTAAAAATAATTCCATCAAATATAGTAATTTCATAAATAAATCAGTTAATATTTTTTGGTTTAAAATATTTTATCTTCTGTGGTTCACATTTAAAGATTACTTATATACCAGTGTGCTACGACAATAATTCAAGACCAAATAGTATAAAATGATTAGACGAATATTCATGCTAAACCTACCTATTGTTCTTCTTGTTGGAGTGGTTTCAGGACGTTGCGTCACGATCTGTCTCCGTAACGTTGGAACTCGATCACCATTTCTGGGATCTCTCTGATTTGTTGAGAGTACCATTGCTTTCGTCGTCGCCACTGATTTTGTTGTAAATGATATTGTATTTGTTGATACTGTTGTGGTTGGAATTGTCGTACTTGATGTGGTTGCCATTGATACTTTTATGGTTGTTGTTGTTGTTGCTGTTGTTGTTGGCATTGATATCGACATTGGCGTTGTTATTGTTCTTCTGGAGCTTGCCGAGCTTTCTGCAGTAAGTTCAAGATCAGGCTTAGTACTGGACTTAACTGGAAGTTTTGTTGCCAGGTAGCTTCTGGTTGTCAGGTAGTTTGTCATAGTGGTTGTCATGGTAGTAGGGATGAAAGTACTGGGCGTAGTCATGGTAATAGTTCTTGTAGTCATTGTGGCTGTAGTTGTAGTTGGCTGTGAAGTTGTTGTCGTGGTCGTGGCCGTGGTTGGGGTCGTGGTCGTGGCCATGGTTGTGGTCGTTGGAGGGATGGTTGTGATGACTGATATATGGAGAAATGGAATAGCGCAGTCTAACTAACCAATCATTTTGACCATGCAAATCATTAAAAAAAAATTTAATCAACATATAGATTGCAACTTATAGAATAACGAGCTATAAGTACTATACATAATAATGATTATAGTTAAATTAGATAATATTTTCTAGACATGCAAAAAATATACCTACTTTTAAAAATCAAGACGAAGCAAGCATAGAATATATGTATATATGTATATATTAAATATAAAAATATCACATTTACAATATTATAAATTACAAAAAATGTTACTTTAAAGCTTTCTAGAATTATAATTTTAATTTAAAAACATAATTTAGGTAAAAGTACGTTTGTTTATCTAAATGTTGGAGTTTAAAACCTTATTTTTTAAATAGTTGTAGATCCAATCTCACTATTCCTTTTCCATATATCTTTCGAATTTAAAAAATACGATTGTAGCTTAGTATATAATTGTGACAACAGAAATTCAAATAAAATAAATCTAAGAACTAATAAAAATAAAATAAAATGTGACAACAATTATAGCGAATCATCAATATGAATAAAACAAATAAATGTATACGTTTTCTGATGCATGAAACTAAGCTATGCAATAATCGACTAATTTTAAGACTAATAATCCCATCCTTTTCACTAAAGATTCAACCGCCATCGTGTGTCACCTTTTTTATTCGTAGTCCTGTGACACTTGCGCGCTGTTCCCATACTTCGACCTCCCCTCCGGGACTCCGACCAGATGCGTACACAGTACTTCACACCCGGAAGCAGGCCGGTGAACACGACGGAGTAGGAGTGACGATTCTGCCTCTCTTCCGTCAAATTAGTCAGCTTGAGTAGCATCGGTCGCTGCCAAACCACACGACTTGCATTATAGATACTTCCTCCCTCACCGCCGGAACGAGCAAAAATGTCAGTGAGGAAGCGAAGACCGTCTGTGTCGGTGCCGTTGAGAGGATCGGGGTCGTGAAGGGGGTCCTCAGGTAGCCGCCAGATGGCCCGGAGGGTGGACTCGCTGAGGTTCGTGAGTAGTAGAAATTCAGGCACTGCGGGAGCTGTTGGCCAAGAAGCAAACAACAATGATTCTATATAATTGAAAAAAGTACCGTTTAATCATATAGACACATTTTCATATATGCTTACTTCTTATGTTTTAACGTTTTAAAAATACATTTCCGAGGAACTGCTTAAATAACACAACTGTGTCAAATTAACAAATCACTATTCACAGAGAAGTTGTGTAAGTTAAATTTGTTCAATAAAAATAATATCATTTTGATTAAAATATTTTATATTACTTTACTCGTAACAATTTATCACATATTTCTAGAAAGACAACGTTGAAGAGTTAGAACTTAATTAAAAAAATGTTTTCTTCCATATTTATGATGCCGTATGTTTTCTAATAAGCAAGCAAGCTTAACCTTCAGTATTCACCCAGAAAAAATATAAGTATGTTTATAGATATCAAGTCTTTATTAAAAAAATTTCTAAAATGATAATGTTAATTCATTTAATAATATTGATTTGGTGTTAATAAACTATTTGTTGGTTGACCGTTAAAATCTCATCCTGTGTACAATAAAGGTTGTCTATTATAATAGTGTATCGGTAGGTATGTATAACATTAGATAATAAGCTTCAAGAACATATCCATTTAGTTGCCAATGATCATCTTCTTATTTTATATATAAATACTATAAATAAACTCCTTACAACTAAGAAAATATGTTAGAGAAGGAAAGTTTCCCTTGTAGAAAAATTAAGTTCCAACTTCATTGAAAACAGTGGAAACACCGTTTGAGTTAAAATCTTGTTCTATCAACTTAGTTTGTACCAGCTAACATAATACTTAGAAAATACTGTTTTTTGTGAGTCTATGTTTTAACCCATTAGGTCTCACCAGCCTGACTTAAAGAGAGACTTTAAAATTATACACATTACTTATTATTTATTGTAATTAGCGGACATATAATATCTAGCTTTAAAAAAACATTAAAGAAAATTAAGTTTTCTCGTATACAAAATATAGAACGTTTTCACTTTTTCGAGCACTTTCAGCTTCTAATAAAGACAAAAAGCTTCTATAAAATTAAAACTATACTATAAATACAAATAAATGACTCTTTCTTGAAATGTCTGGACATTCTATATTTTAATATGCATGTTAGTGAGGTGGTGAAACCAACCTGTTGGCCAGTGGATGACGCTCTCCTCACTAACTTCACTAAAGTTGAGCAGTGTGTAGCTGGTTTGCAGAGACATTATGAAGAAACGACTGGGCGGGAGGTCAGAGAAGACAATTCGGGTGACTGTTGGGGCCAACTTACGATCGACACTCAAGTGGGCGAACTTAGAACCAACCGAACTGAACTTAAGCCGGATGTGGTCTATGCTGCCCGGGGGGAGTGTCCAGGACAACACCAGACTGTAGTTTGATGTTGCCAACACTGTGAGGTTGAGTACGGATCCGGGACCTGCAGAGGACATGAATTTGGTGTGATTTGCATTATTTATCTGAGTCCCTGATTTATACTAAGAATTGCAGTTACTTTCATATGCCGACTATTTCATAATTATGAACTTAGACAAATGCATATATGATTTTATTTATTTCTTTTCAATACAAAATATATGATCATTCGAGAGATATTGATTTCAGTAAGTGATTTTTTGGCGTTTTTTGTGATAAAAACATGCAAAAAATGTAGATGAATCCACATTCGTAAATATTCTTATTATTAAAAAACATTACAAGTATGTTGATTAATAGACATATATTATCACTTGTGAACTAACAACTTGGGAGCATTTCTGGAATCGAAAATGTTGTCGACAGCCTGGATGGTCTACACTATCTGGTATTTAGAGTACGTACGTATATAGCTATTCAATTTAATTGCGTAATAATTGCAAACTTTATGCATAAAATACATTCATCGGCTAATATTATTGTACCCGATAATATTAATATATACAGACACATAAAACTTCTTAGGGAACACTTGTCTACCTTGAATGTCGGGGTTGGAGATAACTTCTCACAGAATACTTCAATACAGTATTTGTAGTGTTTGTAACATACGTGTAATAAGAACTCTAATTTGGAAAAGAAAGTAACATAATACTGTTTATATTTATGAAATTAATATGGGTTCATGTTCAGGCTCTTAAGGATTAATTCTTTGACCCATTCTTCAGTATGGAAATGAAACATGAATCCATTGGATATATGAAAAGGAGTTGGACACGTTTTATTTTGTAATCGAAAATTAATCAATGTACCTTTGTAACCTCAAACCTATAGAATAAATATTTACAGATTCTTTATGTTCAATGACTACTTATAAGCTTTGAATATGTAAAAAGACATGCAATGTTTTTAAATGATATATATGTATATATGGACATGGCTATATTTATAAACTACGGTAATTGCGATTTTGCTTTGCCAGGAAATATACAAATCCTAATGAATTAGTCGCTACAGTTAAACTTATCAATTGATAATTATCTGAATGCTGCATTTATCCTATATTAATATAAAAAGATGTGTATATTTTTGTTTCTTTGTTAGATGTTATAAACTAATAAATAATATAGTTGGATATACAGAGTAATTATGACTAAATTAATAAATAGATAAATAAAGGAAAATGTATATAAAAGAAGGCTATGTTCCAAATTATAAAATTTAACTTGTGCTCAAATGAATGTTTAAAAGGTGTATTTATATTTACATTATAATTCGTATTAAATTATATATTATATTTATATTCCGATTCCGATTCATAATAATATTTTTAATATTTTATTACTAATAGTCATCTTAACATTTCAGTTAATTCATAATGTAATTACAAATAGCGCCACAATCAACACGAAGCTGAAAGAAAAATGATGTGCATTTCTGCTCAAGATTATTTTTAGATCAACGAAAAATTTTTTTTTGAGGGTAAGTAAGAGTCATCTAAGCATTAATGATAGTAATTAATCATTATTGTTTGGCTGATTAACTAGATATCGATAAAATATTGAGGTAAATAACAGAAAAGTTATAACTAAAATTGGAAGCGAAGAAAAATATTCAATAAGTAAGTTTATTTTTTGTAGCTACCTTATTTTATTTTCTATATTATAAAATAAAGCGATATATAAAATATCAATCGAATTTTTTATTTATGTCAAACCTTGTTTTATCTTGATTTTTGGGTTTAAATAGAAAAACATATTGTAATATGTACAATATTATTGATTCTGTATTGAATAATCCAAATCATGCCTTAAATTTATGAGTTGCAGCACACACTGCTATCAAAATTAATGTAATACTTTGTACATCCTATTAATAAAATAGCATGACTTACTATAGTGTGCTACGAACGGAAAAAAGTGTTCATTTCTACAGTTACATTTTTCAATTTTAACCTGATTTGTTTGTTACTAAAAATACATATAAAATAAATTGAAATTAACATGACATAGGCGTACTTGTCATCGCAATTGCATGAAGTTTTCTGCTGGGAATATAGGAGCTCCTCATTGCCGACAACTTGATTCGATAAATCGTGGAAGGCTCCAGGTTGTTGCAACTGGCGTTGAGATGTTGAGTCTGATTGGCGGATACGAAGCCGGGCCGGTCCTTTGCTGAGCAAATCAGATAGAAGAGGACACCTGTTACACTGGTCCCAGAAGTTGTGACTAAAGAGTAGTTCCAACTCGCGTCGATCTGGTAACTTCTTGGCTTAATGATGATATTCGTGGGCATTTGAAGAGCTAAAAGCAATAAGATAAAATAAAGTCTTTCTTATTATTGATATAAAAATTTACAGAGTTGTTCTAAAATATACATCTTTGCTAAAAATGGATTGTTTGCTTCCAAATCAGCATGTTTACTATAGTATTTATAGAAATAAAATTTACATCTATAATTGTTTTCATATAATAGTATTTTACGTATATAAGATTTATTATAATATTGAATAATTTAATTTCGTATATGAGGATCCCACAATTAATTTGTAAAATCGATGCATTTCTGCTGAGCATGTTGATTTGATACTATTTTAATATTATGAATATTTTTGTTTAAATAAAACTGCGAAGTAATTGAAAATCACAGAAATAGAACAAAATAGCTTGATGAACATGAAGTTTTTTAAAATTAGTTTATTGATTTAATCCCTTAAAAAATATTTAAAAAAATATAGAAATTTTTACATATATTTACATAATTATTTAGTAAATACAGCCTACAATACCCATATATTAGAATTGCCTACAATAATTAAATGTTTTTATAAATCTTTTCATATAAAAAATCTATTTATATTTTAAAAATGTATATGCAAAACATAATACATAGTTAATGACTAATAACTCAATGTATACAGTCAACCCGATATCTATTTTTCTAACTGAACATTGTTTGAATAACAATTCCTAAATATATATTATGTAGGTATATTACTTTTATTGTATAAAATAATAATGCGTTTAAATCGATTTAGAAGTTGTGATAACTCTTCCTACATATGAAAATATAGGTATCGAAAGAAACGTTTATTTAGACGAATAAATTATGTCCATCTCACAATTGATATTTATAAAAGTAAATAAATAATATGTTATTTTAGAAATATATTAGAATTAACGAGTAGAAATACTTGATTTAAAGTATTCAATGGATATATACTGATCTATAAATATGACTATTTAATTTACATATTTATGCCGCTTTAACTAATTTAATGCACACAAAGAAATGTCATCAAAAAATACAATTTAACAGTATTAGTATTACTAAAATGTGAAAAAAGTTAATATAAGAGCGGGGTTAATAGTTTTTTTATCATTTTTCTTTGAAGTGTTAATGTGCTTTAATACATAATGGATATACGTACATCTAAATGTAATTAGTAATACGAATTCGTAAGACCGAGTGTACATTGCAATGTCTATGATTACATGACATCATTACTTCAGATGCAAATGAGTCCTATAGCAGAGAAATTAGCCAAATGAGAGCTCAACTTCTCTGATCTTCACAACTTTTTACCCAACGGTCGATTTTTATAGATTTTAAGTATGTTATAAACTTGGTTTCTCTCTATCTAATCATTTAAAGAAAGCTTTTGTTGCAATGTGTGTGATGTTTTTGGAGTATATTGACTGGACTAGTTAGCGAGTTTGCGCACTCAAGAGTAGTAATAATACCTAAGTTTTATATTCTATTAAAAATGCACAAGACTTCTATAAACAATGTACCTATCTCATTTAACGTACTCTACTTCAGAATATATAATTCATATCATTATTCATATACATTTACATTTACATTTGCATTTACCATATAGGTACATATACGCGTAAAATATATTTGCTAATCATATAGTTTAAACAATTTTACTGCGATAAGCTGCGAGTAATTATAGAATGAAATAAATAGATATGAGGGATGCGCAATGATTTTTATGTAAATTGTAAATTCCTTGACTGGTTAATTGAAACAGATGGAAAGTAGTCGGGTGTATTTCCTTAATAAACAAAGTCTGTCTGTATTTATATAAAATATAAACTGTATTTGCATGTTTAATCATTGCCACATTCTGCGGGAGAGTTATCAGATCAATGGATGGTTTATTTTGGTGCGACTAAGAGAGGCTGATATTATTTTGTTTATAATGGAACTGTATTTTCTGGTTTATTAATTATATTATTTTATACATACATGTACAGTTAATATATTCCCTTGATTATAGATGTTGGTGTCGGCTTGTTTCAAACGAGAGTTTTGTTTATTGAGGACATGACAAGATTTGGGGGAAATAATCGAATGAGACAAATGAGAGACGATTCTTTTTAAGATATCAAAATAGAACACTAATATAATGAAAGAAATTACGCTAAACATTCAGTTTAAAACTAAAATGAATTTTGATTATGATTTTTCACTTTAGATTGTACATAATATCCTATTTAATAAAAAAAGATTGTACAAGCGTCTTCGTGGAACACATAATTCTACCACTACACAATATAATTAAATTAGAACATGAAACATATATTCAAATACACAAAAAAATTAATATCAATTTCCACCAAAATGATATCTAAAAGATAAATAAATAAACACAGCCTTGAGGTATATAAATTTAATAAAATGACAGGCCAAAAGTATTCGTACAAAATTAATAAAATTTAGTCAGATATTAACGATAATAATTCAATTCATAAATTCACTAATAGTAATGCTTATACAAATTAATTACTAAAATAAATATAATGAAAATATCCAATATCTCCAGTATACTATAAACACCTTACCATAAATCATCTCTGTTAGTTCAACTAGATAGGTCCTACTTTGTACTACTTTATACCACACATAATAATTGTATACATACAAATTATACATTTCCTTTATTCATAGAGATTTAGATCAAATTGGGCACATATATTTAGTTTTTACAATATGTTATAATATAATTATGTATTATATTAGGGATTCACCTATTGTATTACTATCTGTCACTATAATGTGACTTTAAATATATCCCAATAGTCTATGCTATGTAATTACTACATTGTTATATTAATAGTCTACCTTGTATAATTATGTTTCATTATGTAGATACAAAGTATATATTTACATATTGAACTTTCTCTATGAATGTACTAGCAATATTTATACATACTCTACGTATTGTACATTATATAATAAATTTATAATTATCTATTCCCTAAATATTCTATATAAGTCACAAATTTGAAGGTATATCACATAATATAATAATAATGATGTAGTTTTATTGACATAATTTAAAAGGTCATGATAAAATTTTTTTAATTTATGAAAGCAAATATTTTTCAATTTAAATTTTTTACAAAACTACATATATTTTATTTAACTAAAGTTTCAATTTATTAGCTCCATTTATTTCCTATTTTTAAAGTAATTTGTGATGTATATATAACAAATGTATGTTAATCTAAATAATGAAAGATACATTCTAGCATATTTTCTTTCTGGTATTTCCTAATACGAATATGTTCTGTAATATTTTTAACACATTTTAAACAAAAAATATTTAAAAATCATTGCCATCGAGTTAATATTTTATTATATGGTTATTAGTGGAGTAATCATAAACGATTACTGATACTATGAATAATATGCTACTTTGCACTTAAATGGTACTTTAAGGACATAACATAATTATATGCATATTCAATTTGTAAATAAACAGAATCCTTTTACATTGTGGTCCTCTTGCCTCCTATTATTTCTCGATTCACTCACCTCCAGATGGCGTTCGGAACCTCCGAAAGGCCGGCTGCTTTGATATTCCAGCCCCATTGACCGGGTAGACGGCGAGAGAGTAGGTCATGCGTGGCTGGATCTCCTCTAGGGAGAGATTGATGACGTCGGCTGGGAATGTGAAATGGCCACCCGGATAGATGGTAGCTTCTGGACATCCGACTGCAATCGTGTTGTTGATTTCTTGCTGGAGTGGAATGCTCAGGTTGCGCTGGAGGAAAGATCAAATACATCGGTTAATTAAACAGCAAGTATAAATCCAATTATTGAGCTATAAGTAGAATAGAGATGATGCGTTATTCGGTTTCACAGAACAGGTTGACAAAAAACAGTAATGGAATAGTTACTAATATCAAATAAATGCCGCTAGATTTTTGTTATTTGCATATATAATATTCAAAAATCAGGGGGTTAAAATAAGGAGACAACTAGCATTAATAAATAAATATTGGAGTATTATTTTATAATATGAAAAATATCTTACTGTGTCTTACTAAGTAAGACTTCTCAGATATATAAAAATACTTATTATCAAATTGAATCTAATTGTTTGTTACAGTTGTTACCTTGCGGATTTAATTTTGTTCACACAGATATTTGCGTCTGATTCAACTTTAGGATTTCTTTATTTTATCAAGCTAAGTCACCTTTATTTGATTAAAACTGTATTACTGTCATATATGTAAATTTAGACACATTAACATATTAACGTGTTAACATTTGATAACATATTGAAAGGAAAATCTGGAGATTACTTTATTGATTAGATAACATATTACAGATTAAAAGACACTTATGTGAAATTCCAATAACGATGGAGTCCAATAACGATACAGTTTTTAATTATAAACATATAGTAGAATTTCCAAATGTAGTATATAAAATCTATTAAATATAGTCGAATGCATATTTAAGTGTCTAAATTATATGTAATGGAAGTAAATCAATTCCTAAACAGGACCATCAAACCAATCAATACAAAACCAAGAATGAAGGCACACCTCTGAGAGACCCCCGCAATTAGAGCAGTCTACGCGATAGAAGCCCTGACATGCAGTCCCGCCTGTCAGCTGACTCCACACCACCAAATAAAGAAACACGACCCCCCGATAGAGTCGAGGAGGCCGCCAAGTTAGCGTGCCTTTGGCCAGATTGGGGAAGACTCGAGTGACCTTTCCTGGACGCCGGTCAGGGACTCGAACCCGAACCTTCTGGTTTGAGTAGGCCGAGAAGACAGTAAAGTTTCTGAAGTGGCTCCGGACTTGGATTGTGTAGAGATAACCCGGTCGCAGGGGGCCGACTGTTGTGGCGCTAATGTCCTTGGATACGGATTTGGTTTCGGTGTAAGTGCGATTCTTTGAATTGATTGGGTACCTAGTATATTGATAATAATAGTCTGGTTGACTCCAAGTAGTATGAATATAATTAAAATAAAATACAGATAACCTTACTGAACATTTTAATCAATATTTCACTGTCGTTATACGTCGTCATAGATTTTAAAAAGTGGTACATGACGGACAATTAAAATAAAATGATTGATTAAATTATAGAACTTAGCAGAGCATGAAATAGAGCAATGAATATGAAATCAATAGAATAGAAAAATAGATATAATATTAATATTAATATAATGTTATAAAATGGAGGTACAGAAATTTAAAATAATGTAGTAAAAATTAATTTCATAAATATATAACAAAATAAGTTTAGACTTAATAACTTGACAGCAAAGTATCAGATTAAAACATATTATCAAAATGCTTTTTGTTTTAGTAACAGACAATATAATAAACACAATATTATATATTTATAGCGTTATAATACAATTCGGATAAATATGAAATTATACGGTTTGTTATCATTTTCGCTGAACTTGTTAAAATTAGCAACTTTTGTGAATTTGTGAATTTTTCCATTACTTTTGTTTACAAAATATTAAAATTTGAATCTTATAATATATACAACTAAACTACTTTCGTATTTTAGAATTGTGTGCTACTGATTCGTAACCATTTAAGAATCCTTTAAAATCTGCTGCAATTAGCTCACGTAGGCGATACAATATACACTGCACCACCTACTGTTCTGATATGGGAGCATTTATTACAAAGCTTCTATTTTATAGTTTTTTTTATTAAATTAAATTTTATTAAATTAATAGTATCCATGACTGGAATAAAATGATACTAAATATATATCATCAAAGTCTCAAAATATTGAATTTAACCTTTTTAGAAATATCTTATTAAAATCACGTATAGAAAATATCTTGTTTTCCTTTTGGAAATTCTATGAGAATTCTTTGAACCTTATTGCTCGCATATAGAAACCTAGTTCCCTGTGAAAGTTAAAACATTTTCTAAATTTTATAGATACCATTTTCAACAAAATTTAGAATATGACCTTAAATACTTTGAGCATTAACAAAATAAAAATTTATAAAATATATTATTCAAAATTTTTAAATATAATAGAAGTGTTTTTTCATAATTATTTAAAGTGTACTTATTATAAACATTTTTTCTTAAATTTTCATGTTTATAATAACCAATTTTTCAAAATGTACATTTATGGTGTACATATATTTAGTGTATAGACCAATATTACAATTTCGTGCTAACATACATTTAAACATGCATGGTTTTATATTGTAGAGCTACCAAAAAATATAAAAATGTTCATATTAACGACTAAACGAGTACATTTTAGTTGCAAGTTGAAAACAGTGTAATCATCCTGTAAATTATCCCAGACAAACATGTCACCATCAGCGGAAATAAAAACTCTGAAGTTAAGATGGCTCATGCGATTCGCTTGCACTGTTAACCTGTGGAATCAAGTCACTTTACTCGTATAGTTCATTGCACCAAGCCTCAATATCTGTCAAAATAGTTGACTTTCATTATTCATCTGCTAATTAGTATAAGTGAAATGACACAATGTGACTTCACGAGTAAATCGTTCTGCACTTGCTACTGTCTGCATACATAATATCCGTTGGATAATCTGACAGATATGATCATATGATACAAGAAATGATCATATGTGTTGTCATATTGTAGTTCTCGTTTTACTACTTAATTTGTGATAGTGTGATATCTTTCTAAAAAAGCTCAGTCTGATAGCAATTATTAAATAATTCTAAGGATTTTCTCCGTCGTCTTATGACACAGGTTTTAAAATAGTTTTTGGAGTATTATTTTTTCCATCAAATTTTATCAATATACTATAACAGTTATTTTAAAGTAAATATTTGATACTAAAAGGTGCCTGTTTGCGAATCATTGAATTATTAAAAATTTGTGAAATAATTTGCATAATATTTTACTGACTAAAACTGATCTTAAGTTAGAAATAAATATTTATCACGTGATTACTTTGTGACAACTATAGGCAAACAATGTTCAATTTAAAGAATACAGTGATTATTACGCAAAATTTAACTTCTTACATGTGTTTTGAGTATATTTCGATTTACAAAAGATTTTTTAGGTTTCTGGAAAATTAACCCTATTAAAAATTCCTAAAAGAAATAATGTTAGTATGAAGATTCAAAGACTACATATACTTCGGTTTAAGTCCATATATTTTATACATTTTTCAGCGTCTATTTTACTTACATATAGGAGTATTTTATCTCAAAGCCACTGAGGTAGTCATAAATAGTACTAGGTTGAATTGAGAATGGTATTTCCCAACTGAGGTGCACAATATTCGTGGTAGGATTAAACTTGTGCCGAACATTCACCGGAGGTTCTAGAATCTGAAATGAGAGTCAACATTCTTCATTAAATGTATAACCAAGGTCAAAAGTATGTATTTCTATGTTCCTATATGGTGTAATAAACTGGAATAGGCTTCTAGAGGGATTATTAAAAATCACAACAAAAACGACAGCTTCGCAAAAATGAAAGTTAAGAAGCGAGCTCCTAAAAAGCAAAAAGTTAAAATGATATGAAGTACATCCATTAAACAAATTGATATAAAAATGTGCCAAGATGTTCACTGTTAAAAATGAATATATAGATGAAAAAATAACATATGTTTATCTAAACTGGAAAATTCATAAAAATGTGAGAGCAAAAAATTAAGAAAAACTTCATGGAAATGGTATAAATTGTATTATTTTTTACTACTTTATATTAATTATCTTATTATCTAATAATTAAACATGTATTTATATGAGCTTCATTGCTTCTGTAAAAATATTCTATTGCCAAGAATTTTTCCTTAATCTTTTTTACTAAAACTGTTAGAGTCTCTTAAGCTAAGCTGACGCTCTTGTTCTTGTATTAATTGTTTTTAATTACGGAGCAGAACATCTATGCCTTCCACTCACTCATCTCTTAAACAACTCTATCTACTGTTCAACTACTCCCAATCAATGGAAAACCGCGCTGATCACCCCAATCCCCAAAGTCAAGAATCCCATGTCACCA
>JAYRBW010139889.1:0-15197 GCA_036023295.1 Invenusta paracnida | reverse complement strand
TGTATACATGTTATAAAAGACTGCGCGGATTTTAGTGGCCTGCGCGAAAATAGTGAAAATTTGCAGTGGAAGCGCTGCATAAGCAGTGTAAGTAGATTATAACGTATGCTGTATACAATGGGGTTCTAGAGAACAGGGTTAACCTATAACTGATCAATCAGAGACTCTCCGAAGGATAGTACATCTACTTAAGTATATCTACTTAATATGCTGCTTATGTAAGTTTTAGTGTTCGTTTGGTTGAGAATGGCTTCGGTTAGAAGCCGAAATTTTATACTTATCTTATTAATTATATATTACGTCTTTTGTCCTTCCTTATATTAATCGTTCTTTTGTTAGAGCTGACTTATTTTATATATGTTTAATATAAATTAGATTACATATTGAAGTAGAAATAACATCAAATGGGCATTTATTATCAATATGTTTAAAAAAAGCTAAATTGTTCATCTATGATCATTATCAGGCAAATGGAAAAGCTGGATATATAGCATTAACTCCATTTTTATTAATGTAATTCGCTTTCAAATCTAATTTTGTTTATTAAATATTTGCCTGATAATTTTCAGTTCTAATGCGCTCTATAAAGGATCAAAAATATATATCCTCAATTTTTTTAATTTCAGTTTTAAATCCATTACTGATTGGTGATATTATATATATGTATATATATATATTTAATTTGTGAAAATAATATTTTAGTTTAAATTTAAATATTTAAAATGAGGTATATACATAGATAATGATGTTTACATAATATAATAAAACATATGTCAGTAATAGAAAATTATGACAGTCTTATAAAAATACAACACACTGGAAATACTCGAAAAAATGACTTGTTATTTCAGCCGCTCATCATTTTTAAACGGTAAATTGGTAGTTGTAACCCAGTGAACCATCCTCTTGTACATACGAGACAGAATCGTCAACTACAGGCCCTCTCGGGACTTGATCGAGCTCACAAGTCCAGTGGAAAAGTTGGAGGAGAAGACACTCCTCACTGTCCTGCACATCGACACAAGCTTCCTTGACCAGGCCCACTTCACCGGCCTAATACCAACAACTTCAATCGGGGCCACCTCTTCTTGCAGTGGAAATAGTAGCAATCGTCTAGTGATGGTGATAGGGGAGTTGATTCGCTCGGTCAAGTCGTCTGGTTGGCTCATTAAAGCCCAGTCTTTGGTGGATATGACTGGAGTAGACCTGGGAGTATACCGTCAAGCCGCTCTCATCACTCGGCGAATGATTGCGCCAGGAGCCAGTCCACTTATTCTCTCTTAATAGTTAAGTCTATAGACATACATGCAATTATAAATAATACAAAATCGTTATGCAAAACTGTTGAGTATGACTTAGTAAATATCACGAGTTAAATATATAATTGTATTTTTCTGTCATGTATATTATAACATTAAGAGTTTAACGAATTTTATGTGACATGACCTAATCAATTTACACAATTAGATAGTATAGGTGTTTCTTGAGACATTTCTCATTCATAATATTTAATAGTATTTAAATAGTAAAATTAAATGATTGTTTTAAATTTCCATATATTTTAATTCGACCGAACTTACTGTTCACTGCCGTACATGCGTATATATATACATATCCATCCAGAGTTTTTCGTAGTCTCAACAGGCTACATGATATATTACATACATATTATTACATATATTACAATCAAGTGATTCTCTTCGTGCAACACAGAGGCAATAATCTTGTTTTTTTTAAATAATAATAAAACGTCATTAATATATTAAAATATGACTGTGTAGGTACATATTATTATACTCCAGAATGGTTTTTAACTTAACTCAAAACATTGCTTGAGTCGTAATATTGGCAATATAAGCATATATTTTCATCTGTGAATGTGCTATAATTTGTATTTTATTATTATAATTCTGTTTACTTTTATATTACAATATCCTGTTTTCTCTTTATAGCAATGTTATGCAGTTGATGTAGAATCTTAAACGTACACTATCAGTTTGTTAATTTAAATGTTTATTTGCCTATATTACACCGGGGTATTAAAAACTTGTATGTATGAAAATAAAATATATTATGTATTTGTGTATAATTACGTTTTTCACTAGTTTACTGTAATTTTAAACGGTTTATTTTTCATTGATACTACAGATTTAATTTTATTCATATTTGTAACAGTATATGTATCCCTTCAGCAATTTCTACATTGTAACTCTTGACTTTTGCATTTTGTAACATGATATATTAATTAGGTTGTATAATAATACTTTAAAAATAAAATGTGAAGAATATTTTTCGAACTTATGCTTTTCTGTACTCTGTTTGAAATTAATGAAATCGTTTTATTTGGATTATGTTATAAATGTACTTGAAAGTAAAATTGACAATAACTGACAAACTAACAAGAACAATTAATATATATATTTCAGTATAGCTACGCCATAGAAATCGGAATGCGTTAGTCTATCTAACAAGGAAACTTCTATTTCTATGTATACGCATATATAATATATAAATAAATAAAGGTCTGCTGCACTGTAATATCTCACATAATAATAAAAGTATTTAATAATTAATCAGTTTAATAAACAGTTCAAATATGAAGAGGTTAAAGATTGATGTACATACTAGCCTACTCCCATAACTGCCAGAACTGTGCATACCAAAAAGATTCCACCTATAGCCCCAAATTTCTAAATTTCAATACATACCTAATCATACGAAAGCTTACTGTTCTGTTGGAAATTCCAATTATTATTTTCCATCTAGTCAAAACCATAGATAGTTAATTGTTTATATTTACTACTATTATAAATAAATATGTTTATTATACTGGTTAAATTATATAATTTCCTTTGCATTTATTTAAATGATACATAAATTATGCTGTTTAAAAATGGTCGAAGTAGTTCGTATATAAATGTCTACGTTGGAATATCCAAATTTGGATATCCACTTTGTGAACATTATGAAATATTTATACAAATAGATGGCAACACAATTATTGAATTTAAAAACTTCTGATGGATCCCCATGTAATTTGCAAAGTGACGGGACATCTCATAAAGAACAATGTTCACATTTTTACTATCGATAACTTTTATGAAAACTAATAAACTCTCCGATCTAAACAGTTTGAAATATCTTTTACACCAGCCATTACGGTTATAATTTAAGATGCATTGGAATTGCCGAAGACAGTTTTGTGAAAGATTTCGCTATTCAAAGCGGCAAATATGATGAATTTCTCACTTGGCCAATCCTGAACATTATTCCGGAACACTGGTTCCAAAAACGAATGCGCGTGTAACTTTTTACGAAATAATTGTTTGTATATACATCCAAATGGCATGTTCAAACATATCTTTCCAATAATTATAAATACACATTGTTCAAAGTATATTTATACAGGGGCTACTTTAATACCGGGACGTAAATCTGAATATATAAGTGATTTTGAGTAAAAGGCTGGCAATTATCGCATGAAATAATCATGCTAAATGCTTTTTTTAAATCACAATGGTGTAGGTATTTTATTATCTTATAAACTCAAATGCAAAGAAACGTACTTAAAATTTCAAAATTTTCTTGGGAGGATAACTGAACCTCCATTTCGGACCAATCCCTGCAATTTTTTCTGCCCACGCCCCTGCAGTTGTATGACTTAAATGACTTTTGTTATCATGGTGAGATATATTAAATTAAAGTTATCAAAATTAAACATAACACTAGATTATAAGCAGTTATTTTATATAAATGATTTAAAAAATATCAGTTACAAAGTGAGATAGACTCACCCTGGAGAGTGTTTTGAGCAATTCTGAGCTCGGTAAATTGTCCATGGAATTTAAGTCCAGCAATGGCTGTAGACCTATTTTAAAACAAGTTTGAACTATTTTTTTTGTGTATTAATCTGAATGACAATGTTTTATATAATATTTAAGAAAATTGTTAAAAAAACAATCTGCGGATATATTTTAACATTTCATTCGGTAATTATACATTATAGCATCAAAATGTTTCATTTCATTCATAGAAAACAAAAAATCGTATAAAAACATCAATTTATTTACATTTTCTATCACTAAATGCTGAAATAAGAAATGTACCATTTAGAATCTCAGCTAATTTCGATACAATATATATAAATAATTGAGCGTTAATATAAGATAATATTAAATGGTATAAATATGGAACATACCTGTCTTCTATTTAAACGATTACAATTACTCGAGACTGGGTGTGTGCTTAATAATAATAAATTAAATTATAAAATTCGTCATTTTTCAAACACAGCCTTTAACTCAAAACAACCTTTTTGGCGCGTTTTATTTCCCGGTAAATTAAAGAATTCCCTGTATATATATGCAACATTATTTAGTCTTTCGCAACTTAATATTTAAAATATATATATAGGGGGTTATATTTCATTTGTAAGATTTCATAATATTTTACTGTGCGTTCAATTTCATTCATCGACGATTCTGGAGAATTTGCTGCACATTGTTATAATATATTTAATTATAAAAACAGCAAGTATTCTATTGTTCAACTTTCTATAAATATATGAAACAAGTATACATAAAATCAAAACTAAACTCGATTGCACATTTAAAAATAATAGATATATTAATAGTTTCTATATTAAATATATGTTATGTATTGTGTTTAATCCAATATGTTGTATATTACGTTTTATTGATTCTTGCTGTGTATGACAGTGTAATATGCGCGCATTATTAGTTACTGCTGCATACTTGTATTAGTTTGTTGTTATTGGCCTTTAGTTTGTATGATTATAGTGAGTATTATTCACTCGGCTGCTTATGTGTAATAAAAGGTATTGTACGAGGACTACGTAAATTTATATCTATTGTATCTATTTTATATATGATGTTATATGTATGTATCAAAAAAGTATTTTTATTATATGATTACCGTAGATGAAAAGTAGTATTTATATTTTGAAAGTTATTGTATACATGACAGTTAATAATAGCATACATATCCACCTGATGTTTCTATATTTCCATTTTCATTATTTTTACTATACTATGCTATTAAGAATACCACATTCTTCTTTCAGTTGTTATAACTGTTATATTTCACTTGAAAATCTGCAATGTATGTTATATATTATATTATTATAGTGCATTTAAAAAATATATATGTGCTATATTCATGAAAAATATTATTCTTTAAATTGTATCACTTAATAAAAAAATTGAAACAGTAGTATAAGTAGTATAAGTAAGTTAATATAAAATCGTTAGAAACTTATTTGACAATTGTTCCTGAAAAAATGGTGTCGATTGGTGAAGAATAAAAGTGTTATATTAATTTTAAAACCAGCCTCTAAGATTTTTTTCACTGTTATATAAGGTAGTACGTCCTGAGACCCCTATTACGTCCAGATACCCCTAGTACGTCCTGATACCCCTATTACGTCCTGATAACCCTAGTACGTCCTGATACCTCTATTACGTCCTGATATCCCTATTACGTCCTGAGACCACTATTACTTCCTGATACCCCTAGTACGTCCTGATACCCCTAGTACGTCCTGATACCCTATTACGTCCTGAGATCCCTAATACGTCATCAGACCCATATTACGTCCTGATACCCCTATTACGTCCTGAGACCCATTTTACGTCCTGATACCCCTATTACGTCCTGAAACTCCTAGTACGTCTTGTTACCCCTATTACGTAGTCCTTGGACTAGACTCAACCTAGCACAAAACTACAAAAAAACATTTTGGGTCAATCTGTATATTGACCCATTTAGATGCTAAAAATAGACATATGACGTCATCAGGTGATCTTGAAAATAAAATTTTCTGATAGAGCATACCCACTTTCCTATTAGTCGATAATACATTTCTAAACGGTTAGAAGCTTTGTGTTTCAGTTATTGAGTAGTTTCGGTTTCAATGGTGGCCATCTTGAATTTATCAGTTTTGAGGCATTATCGGCCATTTTTGAGTTTGGCATACAGCAGATTTGAGTTCAGAACCCCTTAATACATCTAAAAAATGTGTATGCCATAAATTAACACGATTTGCCTCCAGCACTTTAAATAGACACATTTTCAGAAATTGTGCGTAGACTATTGTAAATGACTTATAAACCGAAAAGTCATCTTCGAAATTTGACACTTTAAAATACTCCGATTTTGTCCAACTTTTAGTATGTTGTAGACTAGACCCAGACTAACATAAAACCAACTGTGTAGGGTTACTGTGGCAGTATATTGACCCGTCTATAGGCAAACTTGGCGTTTCTATGGAGAAAAACTATGTTTATTATGTAATATATTTATGTAACACAAATGTTAAGATTGCTAAACTAATTAAAACAGTGTTTCTCATTATAAAATCGGCTGGAAACATAAACATTGATTTTAATCACGCTTTGCAAAGGTACAGGCAAATCTGCTATACTTTATAGGTTCATTTATTGATTTTTTAGATCAATTAAACCCTATTTTGAATCAAATACTAACATTCAATTAACGATAATAGCATACTAAGAAATCATTTCAATATATTTGTGCTTAATTTTTCCCTTTACAACGAAGTTATTGCGACTTAAAATAGTATACAATAACATTATTAAAGATAAAAAATGGCAATTGCATATATGCGTATTGAAACTGGCTGCCGTAATCAATACAACATAGATAGTTTAATACCCAGTGACATATGATATACATATTGTTGTAATCAAATATCTATATAGACGAACAAATAACCATACAATCACCTATAAGAGGTGCTGTGGCTAGACAGTATCGTACAGTCCCGGTCAATAATTTAGCATATTTAAAAATATATGTTTTTTTCAATAAAATGAGTATGTATGTAATAAAATGTAATAAAACCATTAATACATGTTAAAAAATATGATAATATGTTACAAATATGATACTATGTTACTAATATGATAGTTCAGTATGATAAAATGCGAAAATGTACTATATGACAAAATTAAGAATTTTTTCAATTATGCTAAATCATTGACCGGGACTGTATACTGTTTCCCCCTCTCTTTCTCTGTGCCATCTCCCAAATTCTTCCCTTTTCCGAATCACCCTGATTGGCCCCTTTGTTGTTGTTTTGTTTCTACCATTTATATATTTGCACATTCCACCTCTTCAATACATAGAAAAATATACCTCATAACTCTTTTATTTATTGTATAAAGCGGTCTATTTATTGCTCTATCTGTAAAACATGTGCAGCTAGAATACATATAATATTAACTTTTTGTTATGAAGTATCAATCAAAATATTAAATTATATTTAATAGAAAAGCATACTTTATAAAAAAATTACATTATCATTAAAGTAAAATACAAATTACATAATGAATTATTATCGGTTTTAAAGCCACGATCTTAATTTTTTTAAAGAAGTAATTTCTTATAGGGAAAATTAAAGTAATTTAATATATTATAATGATGGCAGCATTAGTAAGCTCAAAAATAATAGTAGACAATTCAGTAATGAGTAATGCTGATAAATACAGTATATTGTATACTACTATACGTACAGATATACACTGTGTTACTATTAATAGCATAGCGTCTAGCAAGGTTATAAAACAGCTAAATGCCAAACTATAAATATAATGGCAGATAAAAATGACTATCTATTATTTCTCTGTTTTTGGCCTTCTGAATATAGAAGATATCATGCTTAAATATACATAATGTAATATTAATAGTTATATAAGTAGTTTATAACCAAAAACCTATCAATTTCAAACAAAATATATAGTTATCTTTATCATTATTTTAGGCAAAATCGTAGTAGAAGAAAAATCCTATGAGCGCGTATATATTATATACTTAAATAAAGTGTTTTTACCTGCCTTATTTTGTCATAATTAATAACTTAGGTAGAAATAGAATAGGGATGATGTGATCGAATTATTAAATTATATAATTAAGTTTAAGATGTACCTATTTAAGTATGAAATAATAGGTGTTGTCGGTAATATGAAATGGGGCTACTATTCTTCTTGATTTCTTTTATATCATTCGGAAACAAATTCTACCCTATTATTTAAAGGATTATCATTTTATAAATAATAATAATTTTACTCAATGATAATAATTTTCGCAGATATGTTTTGTTTTATTGTATATATTTTCCGATTTTTTAAAATTAAAAATTACGAAAACTCCCATTTTATGAATTGAGTGTATTGTTTGTAATAAATATATTTAAGTTTCTAATCAGTTCTTTAGTTTATTATTTTGTTCTACATAACTAAGCATTCAAATAAATAAGAAATAAAGTAATTTTAATCCACTTATAAAGAATGGGGAAAATAAGGCCAGCAAAACAGTTATCATTAGTATTGTATCTTATGTCCATTTTTTCTTTGAAACCCTTCTATAGTTTGAATATATTGAAAATGAATATTGAATATTGTTTATGAATATACTGCGATGAAAAATTCTATGTAAACCAGTTCTAACAAAAAGAAATGACAATTTTTATTAGTTTATAAAATATATTTAGAATAAGACGCTTCAGTAAATTTAGCACAGCCATACGCTATAGGCACTCTAGGTAATATAAGGATATGTTGAAATGACTGTCATCGATTTATTAACTGGTAAATAAAGTGTTCTAGCGGTTTGGTCTAAAGATTAAAAATTAGTTTTTACCCTAAGCAATTAATCAATGTATGTATAGTATACATGCTTATGATGTAAAACAATTAATATCTATAGTTTTACCACAATTTGTAAATTAAAATCGCGCTGGAGCAGTAGTACAAAACATTACATACCAATACATTATATATTCCGAAATGCTATTTTAAAGCGACATTTCTAATGGTAGGTAAATTAATAAGTTGATAATAATACTTAAATACCATTCGTTCTACTGTGGCCTAATAACATATTTTCATCCCGATAAATATTAATTATGTCTATATATATTTAATAGCATATTTATTTATATTGCAAGTTTTAGAATTTTCTAATTAAAATAATTATGAATACATTTAGTGCTGGTATATATTTGCAGAAAGCGATTACGTCAGATGTTAGGAAAAAAGATAACAATCACAATAAATTAGTTTAACTACGTTAATCTACGTGAAATAAAATCAGACGAAAAAATCAACAATAAAATTATAGTAAATGTTAATTACAAAAGCTTAAATTAGATAGAAAGGGGGATTTTTTTTCTAGGGGATATTTGTAACTGCTAGGATGAACAACCAATATCTTGTAAGTTGAAAAAAAATAACAATACCATTAGATTTGCGGTAAAATTATTATATACTCGTAGTCTGCAAAAATTAAATAAAGAGTATGTATTTCATTCAGAAATAATGAAACTTAAGTAACCTCAATAGGTACCCTAAATGTAAGGAAAAATTGTCATACGTAAGATTCGAATTTTTTATTACACCATATTAATCTGGTGTGATCGAAACGTAATTTAAGTACGGCTATAATACTTAAGTTTCAGTATCGATCACACCATCCCAGACCGGTTTCAATATAAACAGATCTCATCAACTAAACAGTCACGAACAAGCAAGAATACTGGTTGTCTACTGGTCAAGAGATTATCCATTAATTGCTTTAAATCCCAACACAGCGATCTTACTAAGTATGTTCAAGTTGGACGACAAGATCACATCTACATAAGAAATTTATGACCAGACCACATAATAAATAGATGACCAAACAGATAACATACTTAATATATTTTTTTAATTGAATTTTTAATTGAAACGATATTTTTTAGGAGCTAGAAGACCAGAAGCCAGTTAAGCTAACATGAAAAGTAAGCATGAACCTACCTCTTCACAACATTGACCAAAGACCGCTTTATAGTCATAGTGCTCAAATGGCAGTTTGTCAAGGGCATGCGGGGTGTCTAATTGAGCACACAGGTGTTCGCGTCGAAGACGCACAGCTCTCATAAAGTCCTGAACAACCGTCTCAAGCTGACGGGGCTTCAGTTTGCCAATTGTGAGCAGATGGTGCAGTTGGATATCTGATAGTGAGTAACCTCTTCCCTAGAACAAAGTAGCAATACCCTTTAGAACACGAAGAAATATATATTTTAAATAATTTATGTAAAAATCAATAAGTTGCTAAGGGTTTTAATAAAGATTACGAATAAAATGAATAGATAGATAGTTGAATGTAAGGCAGTGGTTGATAATTAATTAATCAATTTAAATTTTATTAATTAAATTATATTAAAAATATGTTTTAAATATTTGTAATCTTAATAGAAACAAATCAGAGGCGGTGGAAGGGGGTGGCCACGGGGCCATGCCCCCTGCAACAATTGGCCTATAGAAATTATAAAGGAAGCCTAAAATGTATCTAATTATATAAGACCTATGAAAAAATATTGATAGAAATTTTTATATCGTAATTTGATATATATTTTCAATTGTGCCTATTTTTATATAAGTATACTTTATTTAATTGTAAACGAGTCTCATATAAAAAATACCGTTAAAAACATACAATTTTCGAATAGTTTTAGATCATAGATTTAAAGTTGAGTATGCTTTATTTTGCGTTTTAGAGTATTGAGACGTAATACTTTTCCGGGGGAGGATAATGGGTTCACTGACAAAATTTTGGGAAATGGCCCCGGCAATAAAATTCATCTTCCGCCGCCTCTGCAAATAGCACCTATTGATTAGAAGTGCTGACATTTTTTGCTTATGATAACTTAGCGAAATAGTAGCTTAAATGTTATTCTAACAATATTTTAGTATTGTGAATTTTTTGTGAGTATTATGTAAAATTTAAAGCTCTCGGTTATTTGTTTATAAGCAAAAGAAGTATAAAATAAAACAATTATATTTTGACTAAGAAAAAAAGAAAGAATATTGATAACAGACTAATGCAAAACGTTATCATGTGCAAATAGAACTAACCTCACCAACAGCCATGATGCACTCTTGCAAAGAACTTCCTCCACTCATTGAACTGGAATGAGTCCGTCGACGCTTACTCACAACGTAACCCTGCTCTCCTCCAGTCTGGCACCAGCCTTCAGTAACACAATGCGATTCGATATTTCCCGGGATCGACAAGACTGTCGGTCTACTTGGCGATGAAGGGTCACAACTTCGGGCTGTCTTTATCAACTGCGGTGACGGCGGTTTTTTTTGTTCAGTCCCCTTTGGTACAGATGTCTTTGTCTCTTTTGCTTCCTGGCGTCGCTTTTGTTGTGGTACAGATAGGTTCGATGGTGTAGGTGTTGGAGTTGAGGGTTTGGTTAACCAACGCCAGACTATCCAGACAGTGATGAGATACACAACAAGAAACAAATTGTCCATGTAGTGAAGCAGGGAAGAGGTGCGTGATTGGGAACTATGGACATAAGGACTCTCAGCTGAGGTAGATACAGGAAGTTTGAAGAGAGAGCCACTAAGCCAATTAGTGAGATGGACGAGACACAAACCTACGGTCATTACCACCTTTACATTGCGTTGGGCCGGATTAGTCTCAAGATCCGAAACGTCACTATTATCAAACGGTTTCAAAAGTTTGTTTTTTACTCCAGTCGATGTCTGTGAGGTGAGCTGAAAAAAGGTTAAATTTTATACTAGGTTTAGTTTAATATGGTTTAAATAAACCAATATATATACATATAAATGGATATTACTACATATAACCCAATAAAACTAGATAGTAAGGTTGTATTTGGGGCATCGATTTTTGAAGGGGTAGTTACATTATATAACTATACATTATACTACAATAATACATATCTACCTGCTAATCTTAGACCTTTAATCAGAATTAACATAAGCCAAAAATGGCAAACAGTGTGTTCGCTCAACCCAAAAAAGAAACGAAATATCCGTTAAATGTGTTAGCTCTTTAGTTCATAATATTGGACTTGAGCTTTAAACTATACTTTAAAAACTATTATACAAAAAGCATTTTGTCTAGGATATTTATATTGTTTAACTTCATTCTATTCTACTACCATAGGTTTAAATAAAAGCCACTTAATACTTAGACACCCACAGTCCATGAACATAACTTTCCTTTTTGTAAAAATCGTTATAATATTTGAATACCAAAACATATTGTGATATAGTATGATTGTTATATTAATAAAATATAACAATATAACTTTACTACCCAGATAATAAACACAATATATTATACGAATTGTAGGTACATGTATTCTAAATGTCCTGTATTTAATTTTAATTGTATTAAATGTTTAATTTATTACAAGCAGAGGCTTGAATGTGCACGCTGATAAGTAATAATAATAATAATATAGTCTCTTCAGTAGCTGAAGTGTGAGATGTAGTAAAAATAAATATGAACATAAAGTTGCGTACTATAAGTAATGATATATGTATTCCAATGGTAAACCAGAATACCCATCCATGGCTATGATCAACTTAGAAATTTACAAATATCTAAAAATTTGCAAATCTAGAACTAATCATAACATCAATTATAATATACTTATCACAACAATAAATTCTTTAATGTCAAGATTGAAAAACAGTTTAGTTTTCTCAATGTTATAATAATTTTTTAAATATAAGAAACTACTTACCCCAATCGTAAATTCTGGTGCTGAATTAAGATGAAGAAGTGCAGGAAAGAGTGTAAACAATATGGCAGAATAAAGCGCCAGCTGAAGGCAGACAAGCCGAGCAACAGATTCTATTAGAGCATCGCCGCACACTGCAGCAACACCAACAGCCAAGCCCTTGGCGAGCATATCAAGCAGAAGATCTGGACCACAGTGCACAATTCCTTCACTCACACAGCCCTGTCCAGTGGTCATAGCAACACGCGATATGAGAGCCATCTGTTGCAAGTCAGCGAGTAGTAGGAAGAAAGGCACCGCAGCATTAAGCAGATGGAGGGATGGCGCCAGTGTAGCTGATGTAACCATAGTTACAGTAATACAAAACGGCAACATCCAACGCAGTGGTGCAGATATTCCAGATCGAATGGCATCCAATTTAGCCAAATGCCGAATTCGAACCATTAATAGGGAGGCTGCCAAACACTTGGCCGCTGCTAGTAGAAGAATAAGACTTGTGCTGGGATGGGAATACCAGTAGTATGGCTCGCGGGCAAACCACTGAATTAGGGATGAAAGCAGGCAGAAACTCCAAAATGAAATCACTTCCAGTGGATGTGAGACACACACTTGACCAAGAGACCTCAAAATATTGGATTGGCTGTTACTTGATGACCCAATAGAATACATAATTTCAATAGTAAACTGAAAAAAGGAAAAACAATTATTATATAATATAACATGTTAAAAATTGCTTATGTCATGGAATTCAATAAAAGAGATAAAAAATGGAAAGATTTTAAGATTAAATAATTCCAAGGAAGAAAAATAATGGGTAACATTCATAATAAATATACATTAAACTTAAAGCACTTATTAATAGTATTGAATAGGTAGTAGATATTATTTAGTTTTCAGTGACACTAATATAGTATATTCTTGTCATAACAATATTATGAATCATTGATCAGCTACTTTGGTTTTGTACATCCATAACAGGAAATAAAGATTAATGTATTAACCTGATAGCCAAAGTGACATATTTTGAATATCTATACACACCATTAGTCTTAAGTGAAGATTTGGGCAAAATACTTAGAATATTTATTACATGCATAGTAAGAACAAAATACAATTACATATTTATGTTACTTCTCGTGTTAAAAATATATAATGAATAGGTGTCATTTAGTTTTACCTATATGACATGAAAAGTTAACAGAACAGGTAAAACTATAAGTAACATTATATTTTAGAGTACAAAATATCTTTAAATCTTTATAGATCTTTAAAGTAAAATAAACAGAAATATGAAACAGAAAAGAGATAAAGGGTTATGATTAATGTAAACCACTCCCAATTCTGATAACTAGATACCAATCAAAAGAAAATAGAACAATTAACTAAATTAATGACACAATTAAAATAACTGTTCATTTAAAATCCTCAGTAGTTGAAAAAAATTAAAGGGAAAAATTTTGATAACCCAGAGAATTGTTTTTGTGGTACACATATTTTATTCTACATTATAACATGAATGTATTAAGGTAATCATTCCCCAATTCTACAAACCAATAAAAAAAGTATTACAAAATATTTCTATTTACATATTTTTCAAATATTTATTTTAACCTCTTTTGTATAATATATAAATGATATATACAATAATAATAATTTATATATAATAATATAAATAAAATATCTCTCAAATAAATATTTTGTAGATATTAACAGAGTTAGATTTTGTCTAATATGACTAGGTTTTGCATATAGTTTTTTATTAATTAAATTTAATATATAAAATATATAAATAACAATATAAGCAGAAAAATTAGTTAGCATAATTAATATTGTTAAAAAATATATTATACTAGTGCACAAATGGAAGTGAGATTTTTTATGTGTTGATGCCATATAATTAGCAAGAACCATTATATAGTAAGTAGTTTAAGGTCAAAAATACTGTAAAATTTTGAAAATAAGACAAAAAGTGTCTAGTATTTATGAAAAAAATAATCTAGAATATAAATTATATTTCACACCAAAAATGTTTATGTACATTAGTAAATTACTATGTCTATAATTTGATCATATTGGTTACAATAATAGTTACAAGGTAAAAATTAATAGTTATCATAGCATTTATAAAATTATATAAATATCAAAATACAGATGGACAAATTCATGGAAAAGTGATATCTGCATTATTCATATTGAAAATTAAAAAAAATAAACATTTGGTATGTACTTTTCATTCAATTTTTACTTCATTTTATTGGAAACATTCCGACTTTTTTTAATTATAGGTTTAAGGTAGATTATGGAATATTTGATTACAAATTTCATTGAAATGGTCAAAATATTGCTAAAAAATTCCTCTTATTTATGAGTATTTTAAAATGTGTAGAGTGCATTATTTTTACAGGGGCGTAGGAGTAGGGTGGGCAGCAGTGGTGCTGACTGCTGCAAGTTTCAGCCTAAAATTTGGGTGCCCTTTTGAAAATTAATGTTACACTAGGTCAAAATGATCTAACTGAAATATATATCAAAATTTTTTGTTAGCACCTCTGATATTAATATGCAAATTACGTTTTCGTTGTTTGTGTATTTTTATTTTTAGTGTACTACTTTGCAA
>JAYRBW010139878.1:0-15198 GCA_036023295.1 Invenusta paracnida | reverse complement strand
AATTCAGAATTTTATCGCGTTCATGATGTGTTGTGTACCTTTTTGCCGGCCTTCAGGCTTCACACGTGCAATGTGTGCCCTCTTTACTTAATAATATAATAATTATGTAATGGTCAAGTATAGTAATGTAATGTAAGTAAAGATATGTAATTATCATTAGGAAATAGTATCACATATTTCATCTTGGTGCACAACGAGAACAAATAGTGGCTAAGCTCTTGCCACAAATAGGACGATCGAAAATCACACACGAATTGATAATGCGATTCTTTGTGCTGTGACTTTTCACCAGGCAGTTGATTCGTTTTTCCATGGGAGGTCTTGGGATATCTTCAAGAAGATCACCACGGAATTGAGCTGATAATGCCAACATGAATTTCCTACGACTGATATTGCCTCCTGTAACTTTCTTGAAGAAGATTCACGAGTTGACGCCGGCTAGGTCGAGTATGTTGTAAAATACTGCTAACGGCCATCTCCTGCAGCCGGCCTTTGGGGACATCTGTCTGCACATCGAGTCATTGAGGTCGAAACTGAACTTGTTGTCATTGTAATAGAGAATTGTGTCCGGTTTTTTCTTCTTTTCTGGTTGAGTACGATTGCCATTGTGCTGTGAGGATAAGACGTGGACGACCTTGGTCCTTTTAGCCTGATAGCGAGTGAGGTGGGGGTTTTCGAATTGATAAAATTCAGAGTTATGGAGGGCGAGGGTCTTGGGAGGCGGCAGCTCACGGCGATTGACTCTCACAGTGCCGGTGATGGTTTTTTTTTGTTGTAGAAGACGTTTGGCCAAATCGTTATTCGTGAATAAGTTATCAGTGGTTATATTGTAACCTTTGCCAAGAAAAGGTTCCATCAGGCTGACGACCACATGAGTGCCAAGGAGAGATTGCGTTGCTCATCAGCTCCAGTATATGGTATATCACATTGATAAAGTGTTTTCTTTTCACCTCGGCCAGGATCCAAAAACCCGAACTTATCGGGTTTATTTGCCATATATTGTGTAAATGGATACCTAGCCTTAGTGGGGAACAATTGCTCATCAACTGTGAGTGAAGCTCCAGGACGGCACGACTTGATTGAGTTGTCGACGAATCTGTTGAGGACATACGAAGCTAAGGCAAACTTGTCATGTTGAAGAGCTTGGCGAGTTTCACGGTCATCAAATCTAATGTATTTTTTCACGGGGCGCATTCTGTTTCTTGGTATACATCGATTGAAGGCAGTAACATCCAATTGAAACTGACCAGAGTGCTTCGAGAGGGAAGGCTCTCTGGTTCATTGTACCTCTAAGATACAGTAGACCTATGAAACATTCTAGTTCGTCCTCTTGCAGGCGGTTGAAAGCAGGGTCTTTTGACAGGGCAAAATTATTGGTACACTGGACGATGTGGCGAATGCATCTTTCATCATTTACATTGAGAAGCCATTGAAGTCTGGATTGCATTGGCATATCTTGTGAATCCATGACGGCCGGTGAAGACGTTATGCTGTTCTGCACGTCCAACTTGGGGCCTGTCTACTATCTGCCATCTCGTGCCATCTCATCCGTCTGCTGTTGGGTTTACTATGGGTTCTTCCACTTCCTCTTATTCGTCGCTGGAGCTTTCAATAAGGTTTGGTTGTTCTTCATGTTGATCTTCCACACTTTCATTTGAGCTATCATCTCCATTTTTGCACTGTTTATAGACAAAATTCCTTCTAAAACTTCTTGAGCGCTAATACGTTGTCTTGCCATTTTTGATAATGAAATGTGATAACAATTATAAAAACGTGTGTTATATTGATCATTAGATCACTCAATGGCCAATAAAAGCTATACAATTTTGAAAAGTAATCGATATTTCCATAGAAATGATTCTCTATTCATACTAAAAATGACTGATTAATTATGTGAAACACAGCTGCTACAATAAATTATGAGAGTGAAATCATTATTATTTGATTTATGTATGTATAATAAATAATGTTATACATTACTCCCATAAATAATGTTATACATTCTTATGTATTGTGCAAATTATATTATGATGTAATTTGTGAAATAATTACTAAAATTATATAATTATTTACTGAATTTCAATAATTATTTGTTATACAATTTCCCTATTTCCCTATATATACATATATGTATATGTATACTTGTAAATTTAATTTATACATTTTTGCATAAAAATGTTTTTATTATTATCTAAGATAGATTTAATAACGCTATAAAAAGTATTTTATGTGATTGTTTTTATCATTAAAATGATACACTTTTAATTTACGTCAATCGACGCAATGGCGCTTACAGGTAGTTCAAAACTGCGGCGCTTCTAGTGATAGTTATCGCAATATTGGCGTAATTTAGCGCAATTAATGACGGGAATTAGTGTTATGACTTATTTGTGCTAGAAGATATAAAAATCATGTCAGGTAACACATCATTCATTTGTAATTCTAATTTAATTTGTATTTTTAAACTATTGGCGATTCGTTACAACTTTGCATTTATTAAAATTATATATTTGTATTTGATTTTTACTTAATTTAATAGCTATACTATTTGAATGTATTGCAACTATTCATTACATTATAAGCGCAAGGTCATAGAAAAATCTAAGAATAAAAAATAGGAAAGAAGCCATAATTTTGATAGTAGGAAAAGACCTAGTGCAAATAATGCAACAGTACAAGTACTAAAGTCTAAAGTAATGTTATTACATTAGATTGGTTTTGTTTTGTTTTGCGAGAGTTTTTTCAATAAGCAAACAGTTTTTTCTGACTAGAAACTAGACATTTCCTCTAAAGAACAGACTATTGAAAATTGTGGATGGTGAGTGTGTTGCTGTGTGTTACAGTATCATACTTTAATGTCTTAGATATAAGTCTCTTCTTTAGAGGTCGTGTTAAGCTTTTGATCATTAACATATTCTGCTTTTCAACGTCATATTGACCACTGAGATGCGAATTCGAACACATCTTGTTCAATAACACTACTTGGAGAGACATCATGACTGGATTTAGGGGGGAGGGGGGTAACGTGCTCCCTCTTCTTGCTGAAAAATTTGGTGCCTGAATGGTGTTTTAGGAATGGTATAAAACAGTGAAAAATTTCATTTTTGCTATAGTTTGATTTATAAAATGATGTTAAATTAAAAAATATTAATCCAAAGTTATAGTGCAATTAAAAAACAAATGAATTTTTGTATTATATGTAAAGACATATATAGAGAAACAATACAATACATTTTGTAACAATACAGAGTAACAAATATATGTGTGCATATTATTTACAATTTAAAAATATTAAAATTTATCCTTAGAGTTAACGGCATGAGATATATGAGCATTCATATAAAAAGGTTTTTAATCCAAAGACATCATTTCATATAATTAAATATACATATGCGCTGTATATATCATCATATCATGACATATTTTTAAACAACAAGTTGTGAATGTTAATCTAAATATATAAGATACCGTCGAAAGATACCATCCCAGGCATGCTACGTTTTTTTAATACTGTTTATTTTTTTGCTAAATAAAAAAAAATTCAGATGTAACCACGAGTAACCAAAAGTAACCATAAATGCCGGGTTTGATTTTCATTTACTCGTCTTTTAGGTTAACTTTTCATCCGGCAATACCGTCGTCATTAAGTTATATGTATTATAAACAAGAAATTATAATAGAACTATACACTATTTCAGATAAATAGCAGCAATAGCTAACAAGTAAACATATTAATAAAACCATATTTAAGTCTTGTAAGTTATTGTTTTATATCCGCCATGGACATGGTACATCCGATGTGCTGAAAAATGAAAACATTTTGAACTTTTTCTGAGATAAAATTTGTTAACAATTTGTAATAAACCAATTCTAATCTGCAACACAGAAGCAAACATATTGCTTATAATTCCTTTGTTAATTGGGTTGCCACTATCATTGAACAGATCTAATAGGGTAAACACATTAAAATTGCAATATAACAGCGGAGGCAAACAATAGATCAAAGAATTGAAAGCCTATTTACTATGCAGACACCGACAAAATCGATTTATAATTTATCGTATATCAACAATATAATAATTGGAAATGATATCCAAGCAAGTAAGTCTATGCTTAATTTCGCGTTTAAATTGAAAAAATAATATGCATTGAAATAATTTCGATATTACTGTATTTATCCTGTTTATGCAGGATTTATGCATTCTGTTTTATATTTTAAGCAAAGGCACAATGCGGTATGTGCAAACACCGGAGATAAACTAATTTATAACGTCTTCCTCAATTTTCGAAATTTATTGATGAATAGAGTTCACATCTATGTGCCAACCTAACTAAATATTAAAAGTGTTTATATGGAAAGCAATTTTCAGTAAGAAATCAAGTCAGTGTTAGTTCTTATACTGTCATTAAGATGTGAGAACAAAAGTACACATTGAAACAAAAAAGAATGGAAAAGAATTTTGCTCTAAATATTTACAGCATATTGATTGTTATAATTATTAGTTGTAATTATTTGTTGAAGCCTCTGCATTTAAATAAGGTTTAATTTATGTTTGAATATAATACAAACTATTTATTTATTTTATTTTAATGCTTGATGCCGTTATATTCATCATTTTTTTCTGTTTTAATTTTTGCAAAGGAAGGATTCAAGAATTACAGCAACGACTGGGTTGCTATGTGAAATTATTGCTATTAAATTTAGAAAAATATTCATTTTCAAAAAACTTGAAAAGTATTATGTGTGTGTACGTTGGTTTTTGCTGTATTATAGGTAGATCCATATTACATTCTTCCATATTCAACCTTCGTTGTAGGTAGCTGTCTTACTGGTAGAAAATAAACTATTTCTAACGAATTCTTTAGAAAAATGTTCAAATATATAGTACCTATTTACTGGTGAATGAAATTTATGTTATGATTTTTAATAACATAAAGTAGTTATAATTCCAATTTGTTTGACTCCATCTTCATTATTTTTAATGAAATATCAAGTTTATTCTTCTATTTATAACGTAAATTACACTCATTGATGATGTTTATTGATGTTAGAGGTAGATTTTTAAATTTTAGATAATGTGTTTTAGATAATTTAGATATTTACTGAAGTAAACAAAAATCTGATATTTTAATAGTTTATAGTGTTTAGAAAAGCTTATTCACTATTAATGGATAATTGTTTTTTACTAGTAATATAATATTAGCGAATGTACCTCTGGTATCAATTCACGGTTACCTCTAACTCAGTAACGTGTACACTGCTGGGGTGTACATATAAAAATAAAATAACCATTAACACCCACAGTAGATATATTTATAAACAATGTACATTGGAATATTGTTGCTGCTTTGTTAAATTTGTATACATAGCTTTATAATAAATCATTTTTTGCCACTGTACAAATATAAATGGTTATATATACTGTAATAAACCTGGTATATCCTCTCCTTAAAAATAAATATAATCCACCTGGAAAGTCGAGTGTAAATGAGTTTATATACGAGAATGTATAGTATAGTAGACTTTAAAGGTGATAGGCTCCGTATCTGTTTGATACATAAATATGTAACTAAAAATATGTACTTTTGTTTATATCGCAATTATGTTTATCTAAATTAGAATCCTTATATTTAATTGGCATGAGTTTTGGCTTCGGTCAGAAAGGTCAAAATAGCCATCGTTTATTACACCGCTGGTTGTGCAAATTAAGTTAATGCGGATTCCAATCAAATCTGTAAAAGTGTTGTGAAATATTTTTATTTACTAAGGAATTGGTTTCTTTTTACAAGATATAGACTATGACTTATTTTATATCTATGTTTTGTATCATATACATCTAATTATATGAAACCTATTGGATAAATCTAAAAGTCTAAGTCGTTTTTTGTTTGATCTATTTTGCTACATTATACAACTTCATGTAAAAGCGATGAGTCATAAGATCATCGTGGCACATTTTCTTGATGTGAAAAGCGACACTTCTATAAGCTTCCGCAGCTCCTTGTCTACTCAAATCTTAGCTATTCCAATGTCAATGATATAATACTCATGGCTAAACCATAGAGTAATAATAGACTATCCCCACTGTATGGGTCAGCTTCGTGTGTATGCACAGAAAAAGGGGTTTTCATAATACTATTTAGAAATATACATATTCATATATATTCATATTTATATATTAAAGCAATATAAGCAAATTAAATTATTTAATTTATATGTCCTGAAATAAGAAAATACAGTACAATTTTTAACTGTATTAGCGATATTAATATTTGACAAAATTGAATTACCTATGTGCAATTTATTTGAATGAAATTAAAGAAATTTAAATTTCCTAAATATATGTATTTGTATCACACATATATGACAAATTTGTGAACTTAATTTATCAATGTTGATTTTCAAATACTTAACTATACACTCATATACTAAATAATACTAAACACACTCGTTGTATTTTTCATATTTGAATGACCTATTTCTAATTTGCAATCATTCAAATTTGACAATGAAAATCTGTATTTCATTCTATTCATTAGAAATAGATTTTTCAAATTTACTTTTTAAAGAAAGTTATGGACTTAGTTGTACAGGGTTTTCAATAAAGATACTATATTGTGACTTAAGGCACAGACGTCTAAGTGTCTACATAATAAGATTAATAATGTAATGTAATATATATATATGCATGTATATATAGAGATACCAATTGATGTATGATAACTCAACTTTAATTCATCTGCAAAAAAAAATTTGTTTATACTCTTTCTATATAACAAATAAAAGTTATATATATATATATATTTATATTTATAAGGTATATTTATAATATATACATAATGTGAGTACTAAATTATTTAAAAATAAAAATATTTCTTGATAAATACCAAGAAGAAAAAAGGAAAGATATTAATTTTTCATAAAAATGTACTGACATTATATTTAAAATATTCGGGTGTTAGCTATCGCGGTAACACGATATAATATATTATTATACTCACATCGTTTCACATCAAATACTTCTTATTTCTATGCAACCAGATTCTCATGTATTCTAACCAAATATTGTAATATAACATATTTGCCGACTTTTTCGTTTCAGCTCGTTTCACAATAAAAATATTTCACTCTGGAATGAGACTAATTCCCTTTGGTTTTATGTTATAACACATTTGCCATACTTTTTCTTAACAAAAAATTGTATAAATGCATGTACGTACATATTATAGATATAGATATGTACATGCTATATATAGCATTTATAATTCCTTACATATATTTGAAAAATCTGGAATTGTCCAATTTCAGCAATTTAGTCATTATTTGTTTTCATAAAGAAAGGCTAAATTAAGAATGTTTATACAGTTTGCTGTAGACATATCCTTAAATGCTGCTGATATTAATATTATTATATTATGTATTACTACATTATGTACTTAAATTTGCAATAGTATTACACAAGTACAGAAATTTCAATTATGATTGAACCAATCACTTTGTTATTGAAGTGCAGTATTAAAGATAAATATTACACAATAATGTACAGTTTTTGAAGCTAGTAAATCATTAAAAAATATATTTGAAGTAGTTTGAACAAATTATGTTAGAACAAACAAGAAAGTGAGTGATTGGCTTTAGATATGCTAGCAGCTCTAGTCATTAATGCTAAGAAGAATAAGCCCATTTTTGAGCGCTAATACATCAAACTAGAGTGCATTATAAAACTCAATTTTTGTATTACCGTATTCGTCATGTGCTTGGTATCAAAATGTACCTAAATTAAACTTTGAAGAGGGTAGCTATATAATATCATCGGAACTCCTCACATTAATTATCAAACAGACACCTGACATCACCCTAAAAATTGGCGACTCTGTTCTTCAGAAAACTTCAGAAAACACATCAACTAAAGAGATGATCTCATGCAAACCCTAACTACTGCCTGGAATGCTATATATTTGAATATTATCCAGAGAGCTGCCAGTGTTTGGATATTGCGTCTTAGAAAGTGTGAGGTTATGAACGGAGACCACTTCGAGTATCTTTAACTATCCTTGAACTCATTCCTTTGTTTTTGTCATCTTTTAGCTCTATTTTAATGCTATATACATAAATTGTCATAATGAAAAAAAAATGTAATACACAAATTGTAACTTTTTAAAATGGGAACCCTACATAAAAACAGTATTATATATGGGTATAGCCTTATCTAACAATACATTAGAAAATAGTAACATAAAAAGAAACTGGAAAGCTTCATATTTGTAAGAGAATCATGGGACTAAACCAAAATGTAACAATTTTAGTGTAAAGTGGAAAATGTTAAAATGAAGAAATATTTTAAACCTAATATTTTGATACAATGTTTAAATTTCTATAATAAAGCTTTCACACCAAACTTTTACATTCAAATTCCGCAAAAATCGGGTACACCTCAAATGATTTCGGAAAAAACTTATGCTGACTAATAGGAATTAATCGAATTAGCGATCTAATTTTAAATTAATTTTCTAAATATAAAATTACATTTTACATAGTTGTATGCATAGATTAAATTAATTTGATTAAATTTTGTAACTAAGTGATATCAAAACAAAAACTACGGCGTTGTAAAAACGAAATCCAAGAAAAGAACTTAAAGAAAAAATTTTAAAATAATGTTATTCTAATGTTATAAATTACAAGTTAAAATGCTAGCTATTAAAAAATCATGTAGAATAGATCAGTATGAGAATCAAAAACTTGAAAAAATTGTATGTAGATGTTATATATGTATTTCTTGTTTATAAATAAATGCATGCAATAAATAATTTCACTTCATTTTTTATTAAAATGCTAGTATTGTATTTTAACAATATTCATTAAATCTAGCGTAAATGGTAAAATGATGTTTATGATAGTCTAGATTGTATAATGTCTTTAATGTCATTTTACATGTACATGTAAACATGTATTTACATGTAAAAATTGCAATATTTATTACACGTCTAATGAATCGTTTATTTGAAAGTTTTAGTCTTATTTAACATAATATATATTTAAATTATCAAAAACTCGTTCAATCTTTAAATGCAGAAAAATAATTATAAATTTGTATTTGAATATATACCCTAATCGTTCATCTCTACAATATAAATAGTCTATTTTACGCTCGGCCTATAGTTATTACGCATCACAAATATATTAAATATACATTTTAATTACATAAATCTATTTATATAAATGAGGGGAAGATTAAAATATATTTCGATTAATGTTTGTACTTATTTTACTACATCTGTGATATAGACTGAGTTTTATTCGATTCCAATGGTATCATATCCATAGATAGAGTCATTCTTTTATCTAAGTAAATGTAATTTATATTAAATAAAGGTGTTATTATATAGTTAATCTAAATCTTTGATCGTACTAAAACTGTCGTCACGTCACTTCAAGTAGTCATTAGATTTCTATTTTCTATTATTTTTTTAAATAAACATTCTTTTAAGTCAAAGTTTCTATATACATTAGAGATGTAATTAAAATGTCAGAGTTAATGGGTGGTGTGATGCAACATGATCTGCAGATATACATAATGATCTTATTTTTATATTCTAGAACATTAACTATCAAGGTAACAATTATTATAACATGTAAATTATTAAAGCTATTCTATTATAAGCACGCATTTATTATACTACTAGAATAAGTAAATATTATTACGAGTTCCAGTTCATGTCTGCATATATTTTACCAAATGACAATCTTAATAAATAAATCCATTGTCATTTACAAGTTATATCGGGATTTTGCGTCACCACAATATCGACGAATCCAGTGGAAAAGGATTCCCTTCTCATCTGCGATCGGGTCAACATACACTTAATAAACACTGCCCACTTTAAGTTGAGTGGTGTTACATCGTTTCGCATAATGCAGTTTTGTATATTATTTCAAAGTGTCATTGTAAGTGTCAAAATGTTAAAATATTATTTATTAATTTGGTGGGTGGTTGTGAAATCCGCAAGAGCTCATTTTGACTAAGCTCGGAGTTGCAGCTGTATACCTAAACACCTAATCCGGCATCTCCAATATTTGTAATCACTTAAGTTTCGGTTAATAGAAAGGAGATATAGTTATCCATTTTAAGTAATTGACCTTCTCTCTTGCTCTGCACGAAAGTAGTTGGTCTTTCCATGATATAATAACGTAGCAATAATGTAACGACATTTAACGATATATATAGTACATGTTTATGTTGCTAGTTAAATTTGAACAATGTTTATGTATGTCTACATTATATTATGCGAATCAATACGCGTTTGTTATGTCAAATAGCACAAATTATGATTCATAAGTTATGACGTGATATTTGTCATTAAATAGCTATTATGCGAAACTATTATGTAGCCCAACGGCAAAATCTAACAATCTACTTAGATTGTTGCGATATTAGGGATTTATTTACTTAAACAAAAACATACAATTTAAATAAAACTTAATTAAATAAAGCTAACGTTATCACGCCTTTCCCGGGTGCGAAGAAAGCATTCGAATGAGACCTAGATCAATCTAATTGAAAATGCGTGTTCCGAGAACTCCTGTGAATTTAGCTTAAACACACACACGCATTTGATAAATTCGAAATAACTTTGATTTTACTCGGAAATATATAAACTTATATTCAAAGTATGTATGTTTGCTACAATTTTGTAATATATATATCATATGCGTAATGCTTGCCTAGGAAATAAGTTATTTTCAAGTACATGTACACTTTTTTATTTGTTAATGATACTTTATGAAGCAGTACTCGAGCAGTACTTTACGAGCAGTACTCGTATTAATTTAATTTATATATATCTTGAAATATTTTTATAATTTTAAAGGAATTCTATGATACATTTATCGAAAGAAAACATAAAGAATAATCATTTTAATTTTAATATATATTAATTTGAGGATTTTCAAAAAATAGAATAATTTTGCTTTTTCTGTTAGTTGCGGTCTTAATGAAAATATAATAATCTCACTTGCAAGTTAAATCTCATTATAAAGGATTCATTTACTTGATTGTTTTCAATGTATTATTTATCTTTAAAGCAATTTTGGTAGAATATATTTTTCAATTTTCAATTTTTATTTGTCTCTGTGGAGAGCTACTTTTTATAATTAAACAGTAATAACTTCGTAGCTTAAAGAATCGAATTAAATATATTGTTTTTTAACTATACCGAATGACACAACTTTGATTTTCTAATAAACTGTAGGTTGTGTTTGCTAAACTTTTCAAATTTTAACGCATTTTCAAGGCAATATAAAATGATACTAAAGGCAGTGCAGCTTTTAAAGTAAGAAGACATTGGAATGTTGGTTGAGGACCGGGAAATATTTTTCACTCTGGATAGTCAGCAATACTCAAGTGTAGCAACAGCTCTATTCCTCAGTAACCTGATACACGATCTCATCTTAAAGAGGAGAAACCGAAACTGATGATCGATAAACCTCATGAGCAATTTATAATGAGTGATGAGCCATCATCAATCAGCAGGCAAATATTTAGGCACACTTATCTATTATATATTATATATATATCTTTCTATCTAATTATATAAGTAAAGTATTCGATTCTTTAAAATAGATATAAACGCAAGAGAAGAATTCCTTCATATATTACCTTTAATATCTTTGACTTTATTAATAAGAATGATGTCTGTATAAAATTCTAATCAAATATAGATAACATTTTTAAATATTGTTTTTTGATAATATGTTTCTGTTTACCAAGATTTTATTTATTATTAAATATGTTTATATCATATATTTGGTATCTAAACAAAACTAAATAAAGCATACAATAAATATTTTATCATATTTTCAATTGTTGAATAGAGAAAAATCTCTACGAAATTTAACATTAATAATTATTCAGAAATATGCTTATTTGAGAATTTTATTCTTTATTAATGTTATAAAGTTATGAGTTTATTTATTTATTATATAAGACTACATGTTTAAATAAACTGAATATATTGCGACTATAAAATGGAAGCTAGGCCGTCGACGTAGGTACGTGTTTAACTCTCATATATAGTATTTTATGATATAATTAGTTAATCGTTGTTCTTACACTTATAAACTATTAATACATAATATACAATCATTATTATTAGTAATATTGTCATTAAGTTAGCATACCGAAAATACCTGAAAGTAAATGATACGATATTATTTAAAAGTAATCTACAAAGTCATATATGTATTATGACGGACATCATGTTATGGATCAGAGATGAATAATTAAATATTCATATATTTAAACTGAATTTATAAATAATAGTTTTTCTATACTTTAGTCATAAAATAATAAATAAATTTTGATTTGAAATTTAATTGTATAAATTTTCTACTACATATATATTATTTTTTATAAAACCGTTAAATTTTGAATGAAATAAATTGTGGTGCCTAAGATTTTAGTGTCACTATAAAGGGTAGCACATACCTACAAATTGGACCCACAATAAAAATAGTAACAAGATACTTGATTGAAATTAATAAATACAATATTTGATCCTTATATATTAAGTTATACCTATAGTGCTATTAATAAATGGAGAAAGTATATGAATAACATATGCCTGGAATTATGACTAAATTATAAATATGACTTTAGAATAAGTAATTTGACTACAGTCACTGGGCAGTATAGGACATTGGTGAACTTACCTGTAACTTAAAAATGGAGCATTGTCTATTAAATTAGAAGCTGAAATAAAACAAAAACACTCTGCTTGATTGTTTGCGTTTAAGATGCATTGAAAAATTTCAATGAAATTATGCATATTGCATTAACTAAAGGGTAATATTCTAGACACTGATATTTTACGAGTACAATAATAATAATAGATATATATGAAAATTGTAATTATTGTCACAAATAATTCATTATAATATTTTTTGTCTTTATGTTTATCATCATAAAATTTGTACCGTTTGAAAATAAAATGACATTGCTTTTAATTAGAATAACAGTTTTAATCAAATTTAGAACTTTGAGAATAATTATTACAATTTTTTATTTTTGTTCTAAGTTTAACAGACTAAACTACATTGTAATAACTTTTAAGTATCAAAGTTCTGTATAGGTATACAATGTTCTAATATTGTATTCAGATTTATATAGCATTTCTTATTCATTTAGCTTATAATGAAATTCACTTAACCAGTTTTAACATTTGTTTTCACAACGAGATTAGAAAAGAACATTGATTTTAACAATAATAAATTGCATTTATTATTTAAACATTTATTATTACAATATCGGTAATTTAATTATAAACAACTACAACATTTCTTTTAAAATTTAAAATTCTATTTAACAATGCAGTTAATTATAGATATTTTGTTTAACAATTTTAATTTGTATATTACAAAATATGCATACATTATAACATATTGTATAATATATAGATATAATTATAATATTATAAATTTTGTTATGAAAAAAAGTTCGAATATAAACAATAAATAGCATGTATAGCTAAATGAATTTTATCCATAAATATGTTCACGATTCTGACAAGCAAGCATATAATTCATTGCATTGAATTCAGTTAATCTTATTATGCTTGAATAATTTGTTAAACTAAATAGTATTTACCACACTCATACATGAAAAGAATGCAGCTATTTTAATATTGAATGTTAGTTAGTTAAAGTGATTACTTCTTTTGTAAAATTGTATGTTTAGTTGTTAAATGATTAAATAAATTTATATAAGTAGAAATGAAACATTTTGTTAAAAGAAATACTTATTATTACATATTTAATATAATGAATTATATTTCCTTCTAGCTTGTATTTATATTTCATTTTCCTAAATTTGTATGCAAGAATTTTATTTCTTCCTCAGACATTTATGAAAGTCATAAATAAAGCGTAACATTTCCCTTGATTTCTCAAATTAGCAATATTTATATCAATATCGCTTGAAAATCTAAAAGTACCAATATAAACATTTAATATATTAACAGTTAAATATAATTATTATATAATCTATAATCTATATTCTAAATACAAAAACAATTATTTATAAATTTGTGTATTGTATTATACAATTGCGTGTGGCACTGAGATACAAATAAGCTGGTATATTGTGAATAATGTGGCGCGCTTATTTTGTTATAGACAAGTTGAAATTCATTTATTTATTTCGAGTTATCATCCTACTCGAAGTCAGTATATCACTTATGGCGGATGTAAATATACTTTCTCAGGGGCACAAGTCTAACCATCTCCACCCCCCCAAGAACGATGACGCCCCTTTGCTATACTAAGCTTGCGCCCTCTTGATCAAACACCTGACGTCTTTACCATCCATAAGCATTTATAGAAATAAAATTTTAGTTGTACCCTAGTTAGTTGTGTAGTATTTTGCAGGAAGTAATAAAAATGTCTCTGATGTTATTTACAACACATTATTAATTAACTTGCAGATCTTGTGGGGTGGGTGAGATCGGGAGTTTAACACACTATTCCCTCCACCCTTCCCGTCACCCCTATTATATTTTTTCTTTAATTCGTCAATATTTAAATAGCATATATTTAAGTGATTATACATGTTTATACTGTTTTTTTCAAAAATTATTAAGGATTCTGCTATGCTATATTATGTTTGTGTTCATTTACAGCAGGTACCTACCTATTTCTATAGAGAATATCCAAGTTGTCAAAGGAGGATAGTCAATGGCTATCTCTCTCAGCCAGTGCAATATTTCTCGAAAACATTTAAGTACATGAGCTATATGCTCATTTAATTTATATGACCTTTTGTCACTATAGGCATCTAAATAGCCAGGCATCTTGCACACTAATTTTATTTTTCATCATACAATAATATTTTGTCACAAATATTTTTGTTCACCCTATATATAACATTTTTTCAACTATAGCCCTCGATTACAATTTCTACTGTCGCCTACCGATCAGTAAGAACCTCTACTGCAGCCCTCAACAAGAATCTCTACTTCCACGCACTATAAGATTATCTACTACTGTCTAACTATCGCCCATATCTCTAAATTTGCGGCCCTCTAAAATATCTTCTACTGCAGCTAGCCCTCCATAGAATCTTTACTGCTGCCCTACATAAAAATTTCAAATCCTTCTCTCCATAAGATCTATTGTGGACCTCAATATGTCTTGGGGGGGGG
>JAYRBW010139867.1:0-15201 GCA_036023295.1 Invenusta paracnida | reverse complement strand
TTAAATAATTATATACAATGTTATCAAAAGTGTTTGTTTTAAAAAGTGCAGGGGACTTATTGGACACCCTGTATATGAAGGAATAGACAAATTAAGTGAAAGATAATAAATTTTTATGATCGTTAAGTTAATAGAACTTATAAGAAAATGTGCTATAAGGCGGCGGTTTCTATATACATTACCGTGCGAAGAAAACTAATATAGGCAAATGAAATTATGAAACACGTTCAACATTTTGTTGTGATTAGTTTTCGAACGATAAATATTTACTTTTGAACAAGCTCGACAGTAAAACAAACTATTAAAAGGAGATAATAAAAGTGATATATTTACAAATATATATGGGTGTAAAAAGATAAAATACTCGTATATAGAGAGTTTAAAAATACATTAAAAATAGTCAAAATACCTACAAAATCATAATTAGACATTACAATAGATAAATAATAAAAACTAAAAACAAAGTAATATTTTTAAACCAAATATTTCACATAAATTAAAAAATGAATAGAAATTTAATAGTAAATATACCTATAAATTATGTTCATTATAAAGAAATAATGGAAAAATATATATAAAGTTTAATAAACAAACATATAACTCCGTGTCCCAATTTTTTTGTTAAAAGTTTGGGTGATTTCTAAGCAATCGTTATTAACCAAAATTCAATATGTTGACGCAACATGGTTCATAGATCAATATGAATTATTTACTAAAATATTCGCCGTTATAAATTTAACTGACCCAACATGTCTTGCATATAACAGCAGACTGGTATTGTTGGGTGAAATAACTGCACATATTAACTACAGCTATTGATTTATATTATTTTAATAACTGTACCAGATGGTAACTTAAATGATTAATATTAATTCAATTGCTTTTTGAATACCACGGTTAATCGACAGATCAAGTTGCCATAAAACTATTTGTTCACTCAGCAATTGCGGTATAGTAATTAGAAGAAATTTGAAAAACTTTTAAGGAACAAAAATAAACAAGTTTTGTGACATGGCTGGTGCGATACCATTGGAATATTAGACCAAAAGCAATCTATATCGGACATGTAGTAAGTTAGAATATATCGGAAGAGATACGCACAAGCAATCGGGAGAAAGACCAAAAGCAATCTATATCGAACATGTAGTAAGTTAGAATATATCGGGAGAGATACGCGCAAGCAATCGGGAGAAAGACCAAAAGCAATCTATATCGAACATGTAGTAAGTTAGAATATATCGAAAGAGATACGCACGAGCAAACGTTTCGCTTACAGCGAAGAAGACGAGTGAACCGTCTGTTCGTTCTTTAATAAAAATATACGTTTAAAGCATGAACGCACTTATATTTGAATGGGATATAATAATAAATAAGCTGAAATAAATTTCAAAATATACAACACCTAATTTTATATTCTACATAATATCTATCATCCGTTGTTTTATTTTTCCTTTCAATGTCAAAGGGTTATATTATAACTTTATTTGCAAATATATGTAGGTATATTGTAGATAGATATGTATTTTTAAAATTATTTCTCTACTATACATATACTAAACCTCAAATAAAGTATTTACACGTAAAATATAATCCATATATACTAACCTCATCCCTCATGAAACTTAACTAATCTGTCCATTATAAGCAAGACAATTATTCTTAAGGTAACTAAATATATTTATACTTACATATATATATGGATATGGATATAGGTAAATACATATATACGTATCCATTGTATGTTATTCAGAAATATTTGCAGCTATTTAACATAATTTAATATGCGCGTTTAAACTTATCCCATATATTATATATCATGATTCATATACATACTTACAGCATAAAATAAAACAAAAGTTCCCAAAGTATGAAACAGAATGAAGATAATATTATGGGCATTGCTATAAGGCATAAGGTGTAATGCAAAAACTGTCTTAACTCGTAGAGTTCCTACAATTTGAAAACAATTATCTAAAATATGAATACTAAAACAATAATAAAAAATTACCTAAATTAGGTTTTAAACTGTTTGTATTGTTGATTCAAGAAGATTCGTTTTGTTTTTATTGATTTTATAATCATTTTGAGGAGCTCCTCAGCAATAGTTTGGAAGGGCTCCTTGACTTAAAACGTTTTCACATTCCACCCTTCGATATTGCTAAATTATTTAGTTACAGTTGACTATCCTGTTAATATTCTTATTGATTACAGTTATTAAGAAGTTAAGTATAAGTACAAAAGGAAAAATAAAAAGTTCCACTATTAAATTAATATAATTCAAAGGTCGAATTAAAATTATACAAATGGATGCAAAAATTATAACGAATTTATACAACGTTACCTCCTGGATACAAATTAAAATACTACATTCTATATATAGGTACTCACATTACAAAAATTTAAAATAAAACAAATAATTATACGACTTAATACAAAATTGAGATTTAATTATTAAGTTTTTATCGGGAAATTAAAATGTTATACATTTTTATAACACCAATATTAATTCATATTATACTAAAAACACGAACCATTTTGTTTACTAACAAATAAATTATAATTTAATTAAAATAAACGATTGAATTAATGATATTGAAAAACAACACTGTGATTATAAGGTATTTATAATTTTAGTACTGTTTTTTTTATATAAAATATTTTTAAATATTTTAAGTCTTCATATACTACTAATAAGCGGGGTTAATTTACCATCAATGATGTAACGATATCATTTATTAACCTCCGTAATTTATTAAAATGAAATCGAAGTTCGTTATCTTACAAAAAACGTATCTTGGAAAACTAAACGTACAGCAAATGTTCTGTCATATTAGAACTGTTAGTTCCAGAGTTAACATAATTGTATTTTAAAATACAAAAACAAAAATTCATATTACAATGTACAAGATACAAAAGTACATAGACAATCAATATAAACAATGATTAGATTTCCATATAACTTCATACATAAATATCGATCAATAATCCAAATTAGATAAAAACAATTTGTTACTTCAATATTTAATTAGCTTCGTAGATCATAAATGTAGGCGTTTACGCTAAAAGAATATAGGTAAAGAAAATATAATTGTTAGGCAACAGTGTATAACAAAAAATACTACACAAGTCAACGCAATGATAAACACCTACCGAACCAAATTCTACACATAAACACTGGGGCAAAACATATTTTTTAAAGATGTCAAATATATATAAGTGCAGTAAAATGCTTTTATACATTTCCCACAAAACAAAACAAAAATCAAATCTCAAAATAATACAAGAGTATTATAAAGAAGAGATAGTTTGGATAATCTATTGTCATAAATTACAGTGTCGGTAATAATTGTAGTATTTGAAAATTACTAAATGTTCACCAACATAATAATATTTTTTACATTAATATATTGCAAATTATTTAGAATTTGTTTAAATGAATATAGGTACACTTACTATATAACAAAATAATTGCATGAAAATTTATTTTTAAAATAAAGTAACAAAAGTAACATTCAAAACGAACTTTTATTAATTAAAAAAATAGGTTTAACAGTTTTTTTTAGGTATCATGAAATATAATAATATGTGATTAACAATTTTTTTATACAAAAGTTGAAATTTTTCCCCCTAAAAAACTTGTTAAAGGGTTACAATCAACATGATTCTGTTACCAAGATATCTGTCTCTCTTAAACATAAAAAAGGAACTGGAAATTAATATTTATCGTAAACAATAAGATGTAACACAGGTTTTCGTTTTATCAGAGGGAGTAGGTATCTTGATGCCTTGCTCTAATGTTTTCTACTCAATTAGAATAATACAAGGCTGATTTAACGCCTGGAGGTAATAACTACATACAACAAAAAGTACATACAACGCCAATTTTGTTATTCTATGCATACACTCCAGTCAAATATGAATTAAGAGGTGGGTGCTATATGCTCTATTTTACTGATTCGTGCGAGTTAGATTACAACGAACTATATAAACCCAGAAATTACTTATTAAAGAAGATGTAATAATTTAGATTGGTAGAGCCAGAAATAAAGCTACAGTAATACAGCATCGATAGCCTTTCTAAAGTATTTATAAAAAACGTGGTTCAAACAGTATAATCATGTTAATCTACAACTTTGTATAACATTGTTTATTAATTTAAAATATTTTTTATTCGAATTTATTAAATGTAAGTATTCTATGACATATTATATCGGAATGGATTTATAATTCCATTTTGAACATGATACATTATTCATATTTTAATGATTCAAGACAGTTAATCATATTGAATAGATATTCCGAGTTACTAACCTATTTATCTTCTATTGCCGCTTTTTAGTAATTTTGCATACCCATCTAAAATATGTATGCAAAATAAGTATATAATCTTGTTTATAAAAAAGACAGAAAAAAACACATTTGCCTATACTCATTAGTATCTAAAAATATTTCATTTAAATTATTTGCATTAAATTGACTCAGTAATAAGGCAACATGTCCCTTAGGAAAGAAAAAGAGTTTTCCCAGAAGATCCTACAACATTTCAGTGAATATAAAAAGTACATTTACTTCAACAGAGCAACATATAAACCGAAGCGAAAATAGTCAAACCACATTAATGTAGAATATATTTAACAGACAAAAAACAATAATTCGTTCAAAATTCCTGTATTTATTTGTAATTAAATATTACTTCGATAATTACAAATAAGAATATGTACAAACAAAGAATATACAGAGTGGGCCAGAAGTTACTTAGTATACTCTCCATAATAAAGATTAACAAAGTTATACATAGTTACATAAGCATTTATTTTCATAAAATGACATTTCTTAGACATTTCAACAAAGAAATACTTTAAAATAGCTTTTTTTGTTAATCTAATTGATTTTAATGGAGATATTGTGAAAATATAACTGTGTTAACATTAATTATGGAGAATATATTAACGTTTGGCCCACCCTGTATTACTTGGTTAATTTAATGCTTAAATAATTATAAAAAAAAACTATAAATGGGAAAAGGTTAAAATACATTCCATAGAAATTAATTAATAGACAGTAGAACAAATATCCATGATGCTGGAACATATATATGTTTACAAATAATATGTAAAGATTATAAATACAATAGTCATTAATTTAGTCAAACTTTTTGGAAACCGGCTAAACAATTAAATTCATGTTTAAATGCAATTTATGAGTAGAATTTCTATTTATTCAAGTACTTAAGACATTCCCAGCATTTCTCTAGTTTTGTATTTAAAAAACCAGTAATATTAAACAGATTAAGACTGTTTTAAAAATGATTGGAACATTATGGAAAATAAATATTATTCTAATCTAATAAATTAAATTAAATAGAATTAAAAAAAAATCACAATATCAAAAGTTGTAACTATTTTAAATATTTACTTGTTTATTGAATCTAAAATAAAAAGCAGTTTTACAAATCAATGTCATAAATGTAAAACAATTTTATGATAATAATTATGTAAAGAGTTCTCCTTCAATGATAAGAAATGTCCTTAAGAAAATTATAACTAGATTGATAGTCATGAGTGAAAATTAATTTGAAATTCTCAACGTGAAACATTGATTTAAATATATTTGTAAGTTTAAAGATTATTTTTATACAGAGATTCAACATAATTAGATAAGTATTATATTTCACGTATAGAAAAAATATATAATATAATAACACAAGAGCATTAAAAACAAATCAATTTTATATACTATGTCTTCGACTAAGTAAACTATTAATTCAATTATACCTTTTAACAAAAAGAAACCATTAAAATTATATTTTGGCTCAGTGATTTAATATCAACATAATAATACAACGAATTTTCTCCTTGTATTGAAAGTTATATTAACCCCTCATAATTTAGTAAATATATTATCATGTTTAAAAAATATAATATAAAGTAAGAATGATTAATTAACTTATTAATTAATAAACTAATTCAGCTAAATTTATGCTTAATAGCGTAACACAAATAAATTATATATAAATATTTTTGTTGATTAGTGGAAAAAAAGTACACTATAAAAAAATGCGCACCAAGTTAATTTTTATAGCAAATATTATACAAATCAGAATAATATAATTCAGAAATTTACCGGTAAATTATGCTATGAAGAAAGATGCAAACTATAAAAATATAAAACAATTTTTAATTGTATTTTCTCTTGTCTAATCGTTTACAGTCCAAGAAATCAAACACGTCTGACTTTAAGTTGAAAGACAACAGTGGAACAGAAAGTAGCAGTTTCTTAATCATTAATCAGGTTGAATATTGATTGGTTTACGGAAGGGTCGAGCAGCTCCACCGAACCGGAGCTGTCCAGACTCCTTCCATCCGCCAAGTCCGCCCCCCAGTCTTCGTGGTATCCAACCCGGGAGGCTTATCCCCAGGGCCTTCTCCACCAGCACCTTCCATGAGGGAATCGGGAAAGAAAATAAGAGAATCTCACTGGCCCAATGGTAAATATAAAATTGTTTTTTCTTCAAGGGCCGCCAACCGGAAGAAATGCAGCAAGTTACGCAATTTCAACAAAATGAAATATTATTCAATCTATTATTTCTTTATTTAAACAAACTGAAAGATACGGTTATTTATTTTTTAACTATGTAAGTAGAAATAATCGTAACTATTACGAAAACTAATTGACTGTATTATTTAATTATTATTATTATTTATCTTAATAAATATTAAATTTTTTCTATTTTAGAGTAAAGTATATTATGATCTATTTATTATGTTATCACTCTATAGGTACTTCGAGCTCTGTTGAATTAAGTTTTAAGTCAGATCTAGATTAGTGTAAACCATTCCAATTTTTTTGCTAATTTGGAGTTATTTCCGTAACATAATTATCCAATCAATAATATATCAAAATTTACTTTACTAAAAAATAGCAAGGAAATGAGAGGATTCATGATATGAAATGTAAATTTAACTAACTGAAAATAATTAAAAACAAATCAGAATTTACTAATATAGACAAAACCTCTTAAACAAATCAAATAAATGGCTCTGGAAATTAGAGATTTAAGTTGTCTTTATTTGTTTTAATTTCCAATATTCATATTTTCAATAATTCTATGCGACCGACAGATTCAGCATTTTCTTGCCCTTTAATGCAAATTCCCGCTATATTTAAGAAAAGGCTGTATATGTTTTCCATTTTTAAACATTCGAATATTAATTAATGAGTATTCAAATTGAAAAAATTATACAATACGTGCTTTGAAGAGATTAAAATAAATAAAATGGTTGATGTCTCATATTCCAGTTTTTGTTGAATCAAGCAGTAAGTTATGATATCTTGATTATTATAGCCATCATCAATGATAGACTGAAGAATGTGTGGGAATAGAATCTAGTAATACCATAATTAGCGTATCGCAAACTTACACTTACTGCAGGCCATATTAGAGAACGTGAATATTGTGATTAAATCTATCCACTGGTGATTTAGCACGTACTGTTTAATTAGGTGTAATTAAAACCCACGTGTATCCCATGCAGTGAATCAGTTCAAATTAAGAAAAGTGTGAGAGACATTACATTTTAACATACCGTTTTAGTATAATAATTACTAATTGGTAATTGGTTTACTGTTATAGTATAATACTGATTTGTAAGTGAATAAATAAAAATAGCAAAATAATATTTTAAACGCTAGAGAAAAAAGTGATGAAACTCACAGAAAGGAGTAAAGATTAAAAAGAGGCGATTAAAGTGGTTAAATAGTATAACTCATGGATTTAGTCGTGGGAATTGATATTGATAGCACATTATTAATCCATATAAACAAAGAACTACGTTAGTTATTCAATCTCAGTACTACCATGAACAATACTTGTCAGTTTTTAATAGTAGAGACAGGTCAGAAATTAAAAATAAATGTATGTACATTAAAAAACGAAATTCATTAGTTTTATAAAATATAATTTTTAGTAGAATTCTGTACAATAATTCCGTTAAATAACTTTATATAGTATCATAATCGATAAATAATTTGTAAGTGGCAGAATGTACACTAGCGCAACCTATATACCTAGAGCCGAAGCACTCCTTAGTATATGTAATCTCGATTATTATCATCGAATAAGTATTATTTATACTATTAACGTATTATAGATATCTTATACTTGTCAATATCGAGAGTGGCAAGCCACATTGGTAACTTTCAAGACCGCAAAAACTAGAAAACAGACAAAAAGCCATTTTCTATATATTATATATATATATATAATGCTTGCAGAAAAATACATTCCTCATAATCATTTAAAACTCACCATATCAGATATCCGGATAGCTATAGAAAAAAGACTTACAGTAATAATATTCAGGAAGTTATAATCTTGATAATGTCTTATAGGATAATTTGATATTTTGTTAATTATTGTCTATATTTGAAAGGCTAGAAGAGGAGAAGAAAATGGAGATTTTTTCTATTTCTAATAATTAACCTGATGCTGGGGATTTAACTTATCTCGTTCCACTATCTTGGATTTTGTAAAGTAGAGAAGACTGCCAATCTGGAAAAATTTTGTTTCGTTGCTTTAGGTATAACCCATACGAGTATTACACAACGAATCAATATAAAGAATATTTCTCTCTTATATTAATTAACTATAAAAGATAAAGTTATTGAAAATATGTAATAATTCAAAATATTATTTCGATTACATTTGTTATAATTTTGTTATGTTAGTTTAATTATGGATAGGCCAAATATTGAACTTCTACATATATACATATATAAATAAATAAATAAATATGAATTGTTAATAAATCCCGCAAAGTGTTTAGAAATTCAGATTTAGAAAGTTGTTCAGGTTTAGAAATGTTACATGTTTTAATACGCAGTGGGTTAATGCGTGACCCATTACAATGCCAAGAATAAAAGATTAAATGCCAAAATATATAATAATTTATAACTTCATTAATACCATAGACTACAATTATATTTAGATACTTGTATAAAAGTAAATATTTGATATTACATCATCAGACTGTCCACATTCAACTCCAAAAGTAATTTGTAACGAATTTGTCCTCAACTATATATATAGGTATTCTAACGTGTTTATAAACAAACACAATCTGTAAATGAAGTCAGGTCTAAATTTTGTTAATATTTCAGGAAGCATGCTAATTTCATGTTCGCCAATACCTATTAGACAAGAAAAGCTTAGATTTTCAATTTAAATTATTACTACAAATACTATACATTATAATGGAGTACTATCGTAAACTATACAGTAGTTAGGCTTTGTGTTTAGTAAACAACTAAATCACAATACCAATGAATACTAAAAAATCGAAATCAATAAATCCAAAGTTATAACTTAGTCAAAGAAGTATAGAATAAATATGCTTGTAGTCACTAAACGTTTTAAAGTGTTTAAACGCGAAAAGAAGCCAAAGAAGACACTGCCAAATGATTATCACGATAAAAACTCGTTTAAGCTAATAAGTGATATATAATGAATATATTCATTGGATATTAGACGTTCATGTAGTTACCTATCTTAACAAAAATATTGAGTTTTAGCACTTGAATGAAATATTTTTGGTGATGAATGTAAGTTACTAGTTTTTAGTAAATGTAACAACTAGACAAATAAAAATGATAAAAATGTACAAATATATAAATAAATAAATCGACTTTATTCTTAACAGTATGAAGGTACCATTTCTATTTAAAATCTAGAAAATTGCATAACATGAAATTTTGTCAAAACATTAGATCACAAACAATGAAAAATATGACAAAGATATGTATCATCCCATATATATATATGTATATCTGTTCGTATCTGGTATAACTTATTTCTTCTAATAAACGCCTTACCTCCAATAAACGCCTCCTCTGAACTGAAGTCGGATTTCAAATTTAAATTTCTATGGCTACCGATAAGTAGATAGCTAGCTATATTAAATATATTTGTTTTATTCCTAGACAATTTTGTATTTTCATATTTTTAATTGATGGGCGATAGATAAGGTGGAATAGTAAATAAAAAATATATGGTACTTATGTAGATAGTTTAATAAAAATATGAAATAAATAAATAAACGCCTTACCTTTAATAAACTGCTCCTTAAAAATCTATAAACCTTACGGTAAATACGGTATCTAATTTTCTGATTTTTAGAAACGCAATTAGGATAATTTGTTCCACTTGTGTTTCCAATATGCGGGAAGTCATCAATATCTTAGAAATCACTGATTTGTTATTTTAAAAAATCCAGTAAAATCTGATGATATTCCACCATATTGGATTTGTTTAAATTATGTTCCCAATTTTTGAGAAAGACATATTTTAGTAATTACTATAATATTATCCGCATTAGAGCTTTATTAAAATAGGACAAGGAAACTTTATTAATTGACAAAATAAAAAAAAATGTAATGCTTTCACTCAGATAATGAATAAATCCCAAAGAAAACTATAAGAGAAAATTAGACCATTCTACAGTGGCTCATTAAGTAAAATAGTATGACTCAGAAACAAATTTGACAAATAATATACTATACAAAGTTACATAATGAGCGTTTTCAAAAAGGGGAATCATTAGGAGCGCTCTTTTTTCCAGGAATATGAAACATTTGGAATAAACAATTTTTTTGGCGCTCTTTAATTTAAAGTGGAGCACCAAACCGGAAGATATATTTAAAAGCAAATCAATGTAGACTACAAATTTTAAATGAATCGGTAAATACATTACATATAAACTAAGAAAGTAAATATTATTCAAGCAAATAACTTTTTTTTAACTCAAACCAATTATTTTATTGATACATAAATTCAAATTTATTTTGCGCCTCGATTTGGACACGGGCAGAAGCGTGTCGGGAATCAGATACATGATACTTATACATGATACAAATCAGATACTTAATTTCTATGGTTACGCCGAACAATTACGACTTTTGGAATGATTGTTTTCTAAAGAGTGACATCGGAAACGTTAACATTTCCAGTTTTAGAAAACACTCAATATAATATATCAAAACGCAAATCAGTTCAAATACTAGTTCTAAAATATTAAAATATAAATTATACAAAAGTACACTATTACTTCAAAGCAAACTACCAAAGCGTTAATAGACTAGTACAAATCTTGTAGGACAACATTAAAAATATAAATCATATATACAGGGTTGCTCATAATTACCTAGTAAATGGCAAGACAACTTATCATTCTGTGATTTCGCCACTTGAGAACTATAAATACAGGTAAATGGAGACCGTTTGAACACCTTAACTATTATTGTTGTTGGATAATTGTTATTGTCATATTAATATTAACTGTTGTTTTAAAGATAAACAAAATGTTGTTTAGAAAACATATACTTTTGCTCAAATTTACATAGGTAATTATGAACAATCCGTATATACCAATAATAATCAAATAATTACCTCCAATATTATATTGTAGTGTACCAAAAGTGCTAGTTATAAAGAAGTGGTAACATTTATTGTAAATCATTATATTACCAGTGATAGCGCAGCAGTTTTATCTGTATATTATGGAAGGATATAATACCAACATCCGTGACAAGGTCCTATAAATAAAATCAAGTATAATTAAATGAGGATGAATCTTTCCATAGTATAATATTGAAGTCTTTCGATTAGACAACATGACTCCTTTTTGCCGCCAACACGCTCTTGACATATAGCACAAATCTCAGTAAAGACAATAATTGTCATAATCAAATCACCTCCTTGCGAACATTCTCTATTCGCTTATCGCATAATTATTTATTGACTCTTAAATTCATCCAATTTTCAGAAAACCGGGCTTGTATATAAAAGCATTATCGATAAAGCTTTCATGCAGCTTGCTTTATTCCATCAATAAATGACTAACCACTGTGAAAGATTGCGAATCAAATGGATTGAGTAAGCTAACTATAGGTTCTCCATCGGACAATTTTGGGCCACCTACATAATATTATGTAATGCAAATACAACTTCAATGTATGTATATCCTGTAGATGTCCATAATTATCCTGATTATTAAGAAGTGCAAATATCTACATACATATATCATATGAAAATTATTGAATACTTTGACATTTGACGCTGTTCACAAACTATGTAAGCAAATTATGTAAGCACCATATAATATATTATGCAAAATTTCTGGAAAAGAAAATTTGAGTACATATTTACAATTATATAATTTAAAAATTTATTAAATTTAAACATACTGCCGTCTATTGAATGTATTGAATAAAAAAGTAGAATTTAAACTAGACAAGATAAAAATATTTTAAATGTGAACTATAAGAGTGCATTCATTATTATTTTTCATAAAAACACAATACGTAAGTATATTATTTAATAATATAGCTAATAGTGAAACCTATTATTGTTAGATAGATGTAAGTTTCCTGTAGTAGCATTTTATCAAAAATTTGTTATTTTACCTATTATTGTTATACAACATAGGCGTTTTTAATTATTTGCATTTATTAAATTAAATAATAATTATCATAAAAGTATAAATAGTGTAATCTAAATTAATTGAATGTTCAAAGCCAACTTAGAGCGGCTATTATACTTTTTCGTTAGATTTTAATTTGCATCGCGTTTATTACTTTTTCTTATGGATTTCTAATATTTCTAACACAGTTCCTATTCTGTCTTCAGTAAAAAATAACTAAAAAAATAACAGTAAAAACATTAAGCTAAATAGACAAGTCTATTGAGAAATCTATGAAGTCTATGAGAAGACACATAATACAAGAAGTATTAAACTTTTGTGTCAATAGCATAAGGCTAGTCTATAAATCATACCATACGTCATTATTTAGGTAAGTAAAATCACCCTGTTCCAAAATGATTACAATGAAATATTAGTATAAATGATACCTAATATATCTAGTTTTTTCTGATTTCATATATATACATATATTATGAAAATATTATTATCTCTAGATTCAATAATACTTAACATAAAATAATAAAGAAACTATTACAAGTAAGTTAGAAATTTGGTCATATAAGTACAATCCTTTCCTATAATTTTTGTGTTTAAAATATACATGTTTTTCTGTAAATAACATTGAAATTTCCGATCTAGCCTTTTCGTTCGCTCTTTAAAATTATCTATTTTAACAAATAGAAATGTCGCTTCTCTAAGGTCATAAAAGAAAGTTGAATGGCAAAGGTAAGCGATGAGATACTTACTGCAGCCCTGTTAACCTCCAAATAATCAGCCTGTCTGAGTAGGGAACAGGTCAACTTTTCACTCGCTAGCTCTACAAAGCCGTATCGCCGTGAAATTCCAGTCACCAGATCACGCACCAGATGGCACTGAGTCACAGGTTGTCCTACTTCTCTATTCTCGCTTCGATCAGAGGGGGAGACACCAGAATATTGACAGGAGAGAAGGGCTTCTAGGGATTGTCGAAGATCTGCTTCGTCAGCATCAAGGGGAAGTCGTCCGATGAATATGGTTCGCTAAAATTATAAATAATGCTTACACGAATAATTTATATGCCAAAAAACGCTAAATATAAGGTTGTCAAAAACTAGTCTCAATTTAAATATAGGCATAATATATATATATGGATTTTATTTTTTTAAATATTCAAGACTATTAAACAGAATTTCAAAATACACAATATCTGTACAAGTACATTCGAATGGGTAGAGAAAAAGAGTAAGAATAATTTAAGCTAAGTTGCAGAGTTAACGAAGAAAATTATGTAAACAAAAAAGTTTTGAGTAGTTTCTAGAACTTTGGAAGACTATCTTCATTGCGACAGTGTTCAGGAAGGTTATTCCACATGCGAAGAGCAGCGATTCTGAAAGAAGACTCATGTGTACGTAGAAAGAATTTTGGTTGAAATAAGCGGTGATTGTTTTTAGACCGAAGCTACACTATAGCATAAGTTGACGAAGGTTCTTTTATGAGTTCCTTAAAAGAAGGTATAAGATGGTGCTTTATCATACAAGCAATTGTGAACAATGCAACACAATTTAAACACAATTCTTTGTGGAAAGGCAGCCAATGAAGTTTGCGGATAGTCGGTGATATTGAAGATCATCGAAAAATTTAACAGAAATAACGGGCACAACAATTTTGAATACGCTGAAGAGACCACATCTTTTTCTTATTGGATGAAAATAGATAGCCTAACTTTGATGTTATGAAGGCGTTAATAACTAATTTAGCGGTATCTTCGTCGATATAATTGCGGATTTTATGCGCAGATTTAATAAATAGAAACGACGATCTGCACAGCGTTGCTATATGATCTTTAAAAGTTAGCGAACTGTCAAAGGTAACGCCTAGCGAAAATAATGCAAACATAATTAACGCAGATTTTCAGTGTGATAGTTTTTAGCTCCAAATTACATAGAAAATGCTAACGAAAAAATGGAACAATTAAATCCTTTGTGAAAAAGAGTTATTACTATTTTCCCAAATTCCAATAATCTATAATTAATTGATTTCAATACTTTTCCATTTTCCTAAATAATTATATTTTCATACAACACCAATTTTTACTAATAAGAGTTGATTTCGCGTCGAGTTCTGCTTTACGATTTATTAAATTTTACTGTTTATGTACAAAGCAGTTATCGTAAGTAGACAAAAATCTCAGGGTGTACATATATATATCAGATGCTCGAAAAATACAATTGTTTATATGCTCGAATCTTCACTCATTCGAATCTTCATATGCTCGAAGCGTCATAATGCTAGAGGTGCTAAAATCTTCATATGCTCGAATCTTCACATACTCGAATCTTCACATGCTCAAATCTTCATATGCTCAAATCTTTACTAACTCGAATCTTCACATGCTCAAATCTTCATATGCCCAAATCTTTACTAACTCGAATCTTCACATGCTCAAATCTTTACTAACTCGAATCTTCACATGCTCAAATCTTTACTAACTCGAATCTTCATATGCTCGAAATGTCATAATGCTAGAGGTGCTCAAATCTTCACATGCTCGAATCTTCACATGCTCGAATCTTCACATGCTCGAATCTTCATATGCTCGAAATGTCATAATGCTAGAGGTGCTCAAATCTTCACATGCTCGAATCTTCACATGCTCGAATCTTCACATGCTCGAATCTTCATATGCTCGAAATGTCATAATGCTAGAGGTGCTCAAATCTTCACATGCTCGAATCTTCACATGCTC